>JAWZYV010012563.1:600000-760469 GCA_038373885.1 Cheiracanthium punctorium | reverse complement strand
ATGTTTCTTTGTAATCACCGATTAAAAAAAAAATTTTTTTTAGAGTGTAGCTCTATCTTACACCTATGCACAGCTTGTTTGTAAACAAAAATTTATGAAAAAAAAAATAAATAAAAACTGCAGTCAAGCCTGCTTAGCCAATTTGTGGCCAAACTTTATTCAAATAACCCTTTGAGGCGCAACCCTTTCCATATGCTGAAAAAAGGGCACCCGTTGCCATCGCTCGACTTAACTACCAGCAAGATGGCGGACGATCGAAACGTTCATCGCGTGCCACAGATCTAGACACCCTTTTTTGACGACAGCTGGCTGTGCCGCACAGCCAGCCACGCGATGAACGTTTCGATCGTCCACCATCTTGCTGGTAGTTAAGTCGAGCGATGGCAACGGCTGCCCTTTTTTCAACATTGGGCAATCTATCCAGCTGGTCTCGCATTCTTCCATTTTTCAGCAGATGTCAGTGCTGTTAAAAAGAATCGTGACAATTTTTTGACGGGAAATGACATGCTAAAAAGTAAAGGATTCTCGTGGAGCTATGTCACCCGCAACTATTTTTATAGAAATCCAATCTATTATTCGTGACTGGCAACATTCAAAACGTCAGAGTTTGGTGTTCCCAGAGCGGGAATACTGCGCGTTAAAGGGTTAAGTAGGATACTCCGTTACCCGGGATCACATTGACAAACTACTAATTTGTTACATTAAAAAATTTTCATTAAGAGGGATATTCTTTTAACCGATATTCCATCCGATTAGGCGGGTTCAACTCCATTACTTTATACTTTCCGGTTCCCTAATATTTGAGTTCACGATCATGAAACGTCTGAAACCGAGAGCGAATCATAATCGATGCTCCTCACGTGCGTTTCTGATACCAGAAGCGATAGCTAACCATTTTACAGCACAATTATCCGCAGGAAATCTAACTACACACAATGCAATGGACTTAGAAACAACCAGATCCTTCATAACAGCAACACATCAGGTACTATTATAAGCGGGTTTTACGACACCGGTCGTAAAAACGATAGTTTCTTTTACTACCCCTGTAAATTTACACGGAGCAGTAAAACTCCGCGTAATGAATAACTGGACTTGAATGGGCCTTACTTACGTAGTGAAAAAAATAGAATCATGCATCAAAAATTACATTAGATATTAGTACGAATGAGAACTAAGGGGAAAAAAATTATATTAATCGTGACCATAATAAGGCATAAACATTCAGAATTTTATGGCCGATGATGCTATAAACAGTTCGTTTAAGATGACAATTTTTTCTATTCAGCAACCGTTTAAACAGACTAGCTGGTTATTAATTTTCAGTTTTTTTCCGTTCTCATGTTTTATGCATGTTAAGTTATTTTTAACCCTACGTACGTCTGTGACTTGAAAAAAATACCGTGCACTGACCTCCATTTTTCACTACGGTACATTTAGTTTTAATTTTTTGCTTGTGCAGGGAACTCTCGATAACTCAAAAATCTTTTACACTGTTAATAAAAGTAGTTACCATTTCACCGTACAATGGCACTGAAGTGGCTGCAACCTTTCATCGGAGAAACGTTGAACCATGATTTGGTGCTTAAACTGATCAGCGGAACCAAATCATGGTGAAACGTTTCTCTATAGAAATGTTGCAGCTAATTTAGCTCTATTGTATGGTGAGTAGTAGATAAATGGGGGTTCTGCTCAGCCGGATCCCATGTTAATTCACCGGATCCTCCGGAGTCTCCGTTCGGATGTTGTCCCTAGGCTGAGCGGGGAAGAGGGGCGTGGTCGGACCGGATGTGGGGAGCGGAAGTTCGAAGGGTTGATAAGAATTTTTTTTCCTTTTTTTCAAATAAGGGGACTTGTAATTTTTTCAGACTTTAAGATATTTTTGAAATAAGGGTACTTGGAAAAATTTTCAGATTGTGACATATTTTGAAATAAGGAGACTTGTAATTTTTTCAGACTTTAACATTTAGTATCAAAATAAGAGACTTTGACATAATTTTAAATAAGCTATACTTTATGAATTAAACCTGAAATAAAAAATTTTATTGTAATTAAATGAGGACCCACCAGCCGCCCGGTAGAACTCGTCTACCGCCTCATTTCAAATAAAAATTCTTACTATGCTTTTCCACGTCACGCTAGCCTCGCATGAATGGAGACAGGGCGTAGCACAGCAGACGCGTTGTTGTTTTTGTTTCTTTAAATAATAATTAACTATGTGGAGCAAAGAAATGAACAACATCCCCAGGAGGATTTAGTTTTCTTTACCATTTAGTAATAGAACCAATGCAAATTGAATAAATGTTGCTTAATACATACTTCTAATTTTTGTATACCGTTTAAGATTATAGCATATATTTAATAAGTAACAGTTTACTAGAATATTAAAGTAGGGTTTAGGATACCCATACATTTTCTACAAATTTCTTGTACTGTTAGGGAAGTGAGAAAATTATACCATAGAACGATTTTAGTACGTATAGTTTTTACAAATAATGATTTAGATAGTGTATGAACTTTTTTATCTAAACATTTTTTTTTTCCTTAAGAGATTTTTACCCAACTTAATATTTTTTTTTTTTTTTTAATCAAGAGTTAATTAATTTTAATTTTTTTTAACCATGAGTTTTAATTTTAAGTTAAATAATTTTACAACAAATATTTTTTACCAAGTTTTAATTTTACAACAAATATTTTTTACCAAGTTTTAATTTTAAGTTATATAATTTTACAACAAATATTTTTTTAATCAAATGTTTTTAATTTATCAGGAAAAAATTTTAATCAAGTGTTTTTAATTTATCAAGAAAAAAAAATTTAATCAAGAGTTTTAATTTTTTGTATACCGTATTTTTGTTAAGTAGCCGTTTAACATTAAAGTAGGATTTAGAATACCCATACATTTTCTACAAATGTAATCTACTGTTAGGCAAGTGAGAAAATTATACCATAGAAAGATTTTACAAATAATGATTTGGATATAGTCTTATATTCAATTGCGAGAAAACCACTTTAGCCATATATCCCCCAAAACTCAAGTTTTCGTATACGAAATGCATGAATACGCGTTAGATCCCCTTAGAAAGTCTTCCTACCAAGGCACCCCTCATCCTAGGCAGATACCCCCGCGTGCAGGTTTGCCTTAAAACACAAACAAACAAAGTATTTATCTAAACATTTTTTCTTACCCACACATTTTTGATAAATCTTAGGCAGCGATTATACTAGTTTATATTTTCTATAGATCAATTAGAGAAAAAATTACATTTTTAGTAATCCTACAAAATATTCTTACTGTATATCACAAGTAGAGTAACTTGATTTATAGAATTTCAATACGATACGAGTTAGATTGTTTATGTGCCACACTAAGTTCAGTTTGACTATGAAAGCATAATTTTATACATGAATCAACCTTTTTAGAGGTCTTTTATGGATGCACTTAGCATATTTTATAGAAAGGTGAGCATAACTAGCACAAACTTTTAGACTAGATAGTACTATTGTTAGAAAGTTGAACTATTGGAAATAAAAATTGAAGATCCGTTTTAGCACAATTGAATGCACATAAAATATCTTTCATCTACTTAGATAGTTTAAATCGCAAATCATTACTTGAACTAAAAAAATACAAGGTGTTTACTTACGTGAAGGGACATCTTCTAGTCTCTGGACAAAGTACCAACATCTATACGGCTAGCAAGACCGGAAAATCGAATAATGATTTAAAATACATTATCCCTAATTCCCGGTCCAACTAGCACATTTTCATTCATTCTTAATACCATCATATGCTGAAATAGGTATATTATTTTGACACTAAAAACAAAACACATTTGAAGATATTAAACGCTTTAAAAGTAATTTTTTTCTTATAACAATTTACCAGATTCACAATGCTATTTTATGTAGGATAAAATTAGTTAGCAAGCGAAAATGTAATCTTAATTAGAATTTACTGAAATATAGATACCATGCATGCCTTATTTTCTATTAGGAGAAAGCCCTCAAACCCCAGTTTTTGTATACAAACTGCATAAAGTACTTCTACCGATAATGCTATTAATATTAATTACACTGGATTACCAACTTAAAATTTCGCAAAACACCAAAATACAGAAAAACATACATTAACAAAAAAATCACACTTAAAAGTACAACACATCAAAAGTGCAACTATAAGAACCACATAATTATTTTCAATTAGAATTACGGTATCAACTTATATGTAACTAAAATAATAGAAAATATTACACTTACCCTGTACTTGTACACGCGAGAGGCGAAAATAATAAAAATATTCGCAAAATTAACAAAAGAATGATTGAAGTAAAATCCACGTGCATATCCCTAGTACAGCTGATAAGAAATTGAGAGAGATAAGAAAGTGCCTTGAGGCTCTACAGAGCCGGTACAATAAGAGTTGGCCAGTTTGCCGATAAGATAAAACCAGGGAGGGTGCTAGGGGAATACCGAATTGTGGGGACACGTGTTTCATTCTACATTCAAAAATGGGGACTTATGGATGAAGATGTTTACTACTTAAAAACATAATCTAATTTTTACAAACGCATTGGAACTTTGTAAAGGATATCTATTGAACACGTATTAAATAGATTATGATTATTCTTCTGATCGACATTATATCCTAAATTAAAATATCAAAGTTAAGCTACAACGATTAATATATTTTACGTAGTTTAGGAAACTAATGAATCATTATATTAATTTCTGTGAAACAATTAGCAAAGAGCATTATACTGAAGCATTAAAGCAAATTATTTTTGTTAAGTTTTGATAAATAACAGTAATAAATTATAGGCATTGCAGATGAATGAGTATTCACGTATAAAATAGGTATTAAAATTATTGTTTAAAACAATTTTTACAATAATAAACTAAAATTTTTATTTAATAAAGTCATAAACTAAAATTATTAATGAAAACTTGTTAATAAATTAAACATATCAAAATTTTTACACTCAGTTTTTTTATATACTTAAATTTTACAAAGATATCCTTTTAATAAATTCATAAACTAAAACAATTTTTACAATAATAAACTAAAATATTTATTTAATAAATTCATAAACTGAAATTATTAATGAAAACCTGTTAATAAACTAAACTGATTACTCTAAAAGATAGCTAATCACAACATATATCAGAAAAAATATAAGCAATTATAATACCTGAAAAATACCGGACAACACTCTTGTTGCATGCGGACAAAACATCGGTCAGCTCGGCTAAAGAATTCTTAGGTATCCGTTGCAGGAGAACTTACCTACGCCCAACCTACAAACTCTACAAATTTAACGGCAACTGATTTTCTCTTATCAGGTATCACAGATCAGATAAGAGATAAGGAAGTGACATGCGCAGAAGACACGTGATAGTGACGTGTGCAAATCTATGTTGATTCAATATCCGCTAGGTTCGTTGGCAGGATGTGCTATTTACATTGAGTGGCAACTCTCTGTAACAGGCTAAGACAAGTTAGATGATGCAATATCAACAGGTTTGAGGAAGGTAGAGGGCGCTTGGGTAATCACGTGATTTTTTAAAGAATCAGTAAAGACATTTTAGTTAGATAAAGTGGTCAGGTGTGTGTTGCGAGACTCTCTTTACACTGTGTGCGCCTATACTTAAGACGTGTGTTTTAATTGATTTTTCGCCGAGTTTCAAAAATGTCTTTGCTTGAATCGATCGAAAATAACTTTAACATTGAATACACTCCCGAGTTTTATACCCAAAGTGATGCGGATGTGTTGCTGCAAGAAATAATACAATTGCCTTTAGATGTAAAGCCTTTGCAAAGTATTGAAAAGAAAATTTCCCCCGAGTTTTATACTGAAAGTGATGTTGGCGTGCTACAGCAAGAATTGTTTCAATTACCCCTGCAAAGTAGTGAAAAGAAAATTTCCTCGACCCGTAAAGTAATTACTTTTGCTGATGAAGGAATCAATTACAGTTTACCTGGAGCAACAGTCTCTGTTTACTCTTGGATACCCATTTTGCAAAAAATACGTGAAGATCTACAGAAAGTGACAAATTATGAATTTAATATGGTGCAAGTGAACTTTGGCTCTGAAGAACAACCTAAAATTGAAGATGGTAACTACGAAGATTTTAATCTGAACCTATCATCAGGTGTATGCATTCTAAGTTTTGGATCTAAACGAACTTTGGATTTTAAACCAGCGAACTGTGAAACCGCTACCATTAAATTAGAACATGGTTCAATGTGTAAGATATATCCCCCAACCAACAAACTTTTAACGCATGGTATTCCTTCTGAACCTTATGTGACAGACCCGCACATTAACCTAACATTTGCCAAAATGTACATTTATGAGCCTTCCCCGAAAAGGGCAAAGTTGGACAATTGGACGGACGATCTTTACCATAGCTTATATGCTTCTGTAAATAGTACATGGCACTTGGAAAGACTTATCTACGTTTCACTTCACGATGAAAGAACCGACTTGAAGATCCATATTAGACAATTTATTCAGAATGCCCAATTAGACTATATACCAACCGGTCAGGGAGTCGTGATGAACCCTTCCACATGGATCGAATTTATTGTAAAACTATTAGATTTTAATATAGGGCATAGCAATAGCTCTTTTATTTGTAATAATCAATTATCTGTATTTAATGATGATGGAAAATGCATCTTACAACAAATTTACAAAACCGGAGATTCATTCACGTTAAATCCAATTTCCTTAACACTTTTAAATGATCAAGTAAAAAAACTTTGCGAAATGAGAAATGAAATATTGGAATGCATTTTAAAAACGCTATATACGACGACCCTACCCCATTTAATTTTAAAATTAAAGCCGCAAAAATGTAACCGTGAACCCCATTGTACTTATGATGAGGCTAAACAACAATTAATGGATATAGTACATCAGGAAATTTTTAAAAACATAGGCCGGGTTCAAGATCATCCTTCGCAAAGGATACATGCTTGCTCGAATAGAACACATGTTGATGAGAGAGAGGGTCTTATAAGTAGTAAAGCATGGTTTACGGTTGACATGCCGTATATTGCAAGAGAGATATGCGAGAACAAATGTACTTGTCATTATGACG
Source organism: Cheiracanthium punctorium (assembly GCA_038373885.1). Lineage (NCBI taxonomy): Eukaryota > Metazoa > Arthropoda > Arachnida > Araneae > Cheiracanthiidae > Cheiracanthium > Cheiracanthium punctorium. Next base: position 753,362 of record JAWZYV010012563.1, on the reverse strand, counting down.
GAGAATTTTTTTCAAACATTTTCATTGAAGACTATATGAAGTATCTTCAAAATGTGCTATTTAATACATTTTTTCAACCGTTTTCAGATTTTACTAATTTCAAGGATGGCAAAACATGTGTAGTTATGTGATGTTATTGGTGTATAACTAGTATTGCGATTGTAAAAAATATATTAAAACCATTGTGATTATGTAGAAAAGGCATGCTTGCTTCTACAACAGTAAGATTTTACTGACTTATGCATGCTTAGTTAAAGAATACTCATTGAAAAGTTATTATTTTCTTAATTGTGTAAATAGTTTGTGTAATTTAAAATATATTTTGTAAATAAATAAGTTTAAATATGAAAACTTTTCTGTGTTTTCTTTATGTGTATGTGTGTGTTGATTACTTGCAAAATAAAAATCTATAAAATTTTACTGAAGCAAAAAGTGGTAAAGTTAACATACTTGGTCAAGATTTAAGGTTCTCGTGTTGTGTTTTATACTTATCTGTTATACACTACAGGGTAAAAAGTTACAAATTTAACAAAATTTATTGAAGCATGTACTATGGAAACATTAATCTACTACATAGAAATAAAATGTTCTGATTAAAATCATAAACTTAAGTGTAATAGGTAAATTGGGTTACATGAGAATTCACAAAGTATGAATTTTTTTATAAAATGAACTTGGCTAAAAAAGTAAGTTTCCATAATTTTATAACTTAATCGATTTTACGGGTTTTTCAAAAATAAAGTTAAGTGAGATAAAGAAACTTAGTATTTTTAAATAAAGATTTTTTAGGTGTTCTTTAATGTAAAGATCTTACCATATTTTACTTGAAGTAACAGAATATTTTAAATCAGACACTAGGTTTTTAAAACATTAGAGTATTAACTTAGCATATTTTTATAATTTTTATTAAGCAATGGGCTTGAATATTTTTATGAGAAATATCAACTAAGTACACATGTTACCCATTTTAGTGATTGAGATGGTTATGCTTACAAATTTTAAATAAATATGCTCTTACTTTTATACATGTTACTTGTTCAAACTAAGTATACTTTTGATTTGTATACGTTTATGAGTTCTCATAAGTTATGAAATTATTTCTCGAAAGGACCTTAGCTAATAGAACTTTGTAAATTTCGTAGAAGTAGATGCTTAACATGTTTTTGATAAAATGGATTTAAATGTGGTACAGAAATGATCAGCTATTTTAGCATAGATGTATAAACTTATCTTTATGTAAACCTTAACTAATTAAAAGTAATATAATTTATGTCTGTACAAAGTGAGGGACTTGAATAATTCAGGAAGTTGAATAATTCAATGTTTCTAAAAAGACAATTTCACATATCTAGCACTTCAGAAAAAATGTATCAAGTTCGTAACATTCTAAAAATATCAAAGATCGTCACTTCTATAAAATTTTCAAAGTATAGATATGTTAGTTTATTTCAAGAACATATTCAACGACTTATCAGAACATAAAATATACCAATGTGCAAAACTTCTAAAAGAAAAAATTACAACTTACAATCTATTAATGCAGTTTACTAAGTATTTTGTAAAACCCTTTACTTGATAATTCTGAAAAATAGTCTAAGTCCCTCACTTTGTACAGACATAAATTATATTACTTTTAATTAGTTAAGGTTTACATAAAGATAAGTTTATACATCTATGCTAAAATAGCTGATCATTTCTGTACCACATTTAAATCCATTTTATCAAAAACATGTTAAGCATCTACTTCTACGAAATTTACAAAGTTCTATTAGCTAAGGTCCTTTCGAGAAATAATTTCATAACTTATGAGAACTCATAAACGTATACAAATCAAAAGTATACTTAGTTTGAACAAGTAACATGTATAAAAGTAAGAGCATATTTATTTAAAATTTGTAAGCATAACCATCTCAATCACTAAAATGTGTAACATGTGCACTTAGTTGATATTTCTCATAAAAATATTCAAGCCCATTGCTTAATAAAAATTATAAAAATATGCTAAGTTAATACTCTAATGTTTTAAAAACCTAGTGTCTGATTTAAAATATTCTGTTACTTCAAGTAAAATATGGTAAGATCTTTACATTAAAGAACACCTAAAAAATCTTTATTTAAAAATACTAAGTTTCTTTATCTCACTTAACTTTATTTTTGAAAAACCTGTAAAATCGATTAAGTTATAAAATTATGGAAACTAACTTTTTTAGCCAAGTTCATTTTATAAAAAAATTCATACTTTGTGAATTCTCATGTAACACAATTTACCTATTACACTTAAGTTTATGATTTTAATCAAAACATTTTATTTCTATGTAGTAGATTAATGTTTCCATAGTACATGCTTCAATAAATTTTGTTAAATTTGTAACTTTTTACCCTGTAGTGTATAACAGATAAGTATAAAACACAACACGAGAACCTTAAATCTTGACCAAGTATGTTAACTTTACCACTTTTTGCTTCAGTAAAATTTTATAGATTTTTATTTTGCAAGTAATCAACACACACATACACATAAAGAAAACACAGAAAAGTTTTCATATTTAAACTTATTTATTTACAAAATATATTTTAAATTACACAAACTATTTACACAATTAAGAAAATAATAACTTTTCAATGAGTATTCTTTAACTAAGCATGCACAAATCAGTAAAATCTTACTGTTGTAGAAGCAAGCATACCTTTTCTACATAATCACAATGGTTTTAATATATTTTTTACAATCGCAATACTAGTTATACACCAATAACATCACATAACTACACATGTTTTGCCATCCTTGAAATTAGTAAAATCTGAAAACGGTTGAAAAAATGTATTAAATAGCACATTTTGAAGATACTTCATATAGTCTTCAATGAAAATGTTTGAAAAAAATTCTCCGTCATAATGACAAGTACATTTGTTCTCGCATATCTCTCTTGCAATATACGACATGTCGACCATAAACCATGCTTTACTACTTATAAGACCCTCTCTCTCATCAACATGTGTTCTATTCGAGCAAGCATGTATCCTTTGCGAAGGATGATCCTGAACCCGGCCTATGTTTTTAAAAATTTCCTGATGTACTATATCCATTAATTGTTGTTTAGCCTCATCATAAGTACAATGGGGTTCGCGGTTACATTTTTGCGGCTTTAATTTTAAAATTAAATGGGGTAGGGTCGTCGTATATAGCGTTTTTAAAATGCATTCCAATATTTCATTTCTCATTTCGCAAAGTTTTTTTACTTGATCATTTAAAAGTGTTAAGGAAATTGGATTTAACGTGAATGAATCTCCGGTTTTGTAAATTTGTTGTAAGATGCATTTTCCATCATCATTAAATACAGATAATTGATTATTACAAATAAAAGAGCTATTGCTATGACCTATATTAAAATCTAATAGTTTTACAATAAGTTCGATCCATGTGGAAGGGTTCATCACGACTCCCTGACCGGTTGGTATATAGTCTAATTGGGCATTCTGTATAAATTGTCTAATATGGATCTTCAAGTCAGTTCTTTCATCGTGAAGTGAAACGTAGATAAGTCTTTCCAAGTGCCATGTACTATTTACAGAAGCATATAAGCTATGGTAAAGATCGTCCGTCCAATCGTCCAACTTTACCCTTTTCGGGGAAGGCTCATAAATGTACATTTTGGCAAATGTTAGGTTAATGTGCGGGTCTGTCACATAAGGTTCAGAAGGAATACCATGCGTTAAAAGTTTGTTGGTTGGGGGATATATCTTACACATTGAACCATGTTCTAATTTAATGGTAGCGGTTTCACAGTTCGCTGGTTTAAAATCCAAAGTTCGTTTAGATCCAAAACTTAGAATGCATACACCTGATGATAGGTCTAGATTAAAATCTTCGTAGTTACCGTCTTCAATTTTAGGTTGTTCTTCAGAGCCAAAGTTCACTTGCACCATATTAAATTCATAATTTGTCACTTTCTGTAGATCTTCACGTATTTTTTGCAAAATGGGTATCCAAGAGTAAACAGTGACTGTTGCTCCAGGTAAACTGTAATTGATTCCTTCATCAGCAAAAGTAATTACTTTACGGGTCGAGGAAATTTTCTTTTCACTACTTTGCAGGGGTAATTGAAACAATTCTTGCTGTAACACGTCAGCATCACTTTCAGTATAAAACTCGGGGGAAATTTTCTTTTCACTACTTTGCAAAGGCTTTACATCTAAAGGCAATTGTATTATTTCTTGCAGCAACACATCCGCATCACTTTGAGTATAAAACTCGGGAGTGTATTCAATGTTAAAGTTATTTTCGATCGATTCAAGCAAAGACATTTTTGAAACTCGGCGAAAAATCAATTAAAACACACGTCTTAAGTATAGGCGCACACAGTGTAAAGAGAGTCTCGCAACACACACCTGGCCACTTTATCTAACTAAAATGTCTCTATACTGATTCTTTAAAAAATCACGTGATTACCCAAGCGCCCTCTACCTTCCTCAACCCAGTAGATATTGCATCATCTAACTTGTCTTAGCCTGTTACAAAGAGTTGCCCTAATGCAAATAGTACATCCTGCCAGAAACCTAGCGGATATTGAATCAACACAGATTTGCACACGTCACTATCACGTGTCTTCTGCGCATGTCACTTCCTTATCTCTTATCTGATCTGTGATACCTGATAAGAGAAAATCAGTTGCCGTTAAATTTGTAGAGTTTGTAGGTTGGGCGTAGGTAAGTTCTCCTGCAACGGATACCTAAGAATTCTTTAGCCGAGCTGACCGATGTTTTGTCCGCATGCAACAAGAGTGTTGTCCGGTATTTTTCAGGTATTATAATTGCTTATATTTTTTCTGATATATGTTGTGATTAGCTATCTTTTAGAGTAATCAGTTTAGTTTATTAACAGGTTTTCATTAATAATTTCAGTTTATGAATTTATTAAATAAATATTTTAGTTTATTATTGTAAAAATTGTTTTAGTTTATGAATTTATTAAAAGGATATCTTTGTAAAATTTAAGTATATAAAAAAACTGAGTGTAAAAATTTTGATATGTTTAATTTATTAACAAGTTTTCATTAATAATTTTAGTTTATGATTTTATTAAATAAAAATTTTAGTTTATTATTCTAAAAATTGTTTTAAACAATAATTTTAATACCTATTTTATACGTGAATACTCATTCATCTGCAATGCCTATAATTTATTACTGTTATTTATCAAAACTTAACAAAAATAATTTGCTTAATGCTTCAGTATAATGCTCTTTGCTAATTGTTTCACAGAAATTAATATAATGATTCATTAGTTTCCTAAACTACGTAAAATATATTAATCGTTGTAGCTTAACTTTGATATTTTAATTTAGGATATAATGTCGATCAGAAGAATAATCATAATGTATTTAATACGTGTTCAATAGATATCCTTTACAAAGTTCCAATGCGTTTGTAAAAATTAGATTATGTTTTTAAGTAGTAAACATCTTCATCCATAAGTCCCCATTTTTGAACGCAGAATGAAACACGTGTCCCACAATTCGCATACCCCTAGCACCCTCCCTGGTTTTATCTTATCGGCAAACTGGCCAACTCTTATTGTACCGGCTCTGTAGAGCCTCAAGGCACTCTCTTATCTCTAAATTTCTGTTATCAGCAATATCGACATGCACGTGGATTTTACTTCAATCATTCTTTTGTGAATTATTATGTATTTTTATTATTTTCACCTCTCGCGTGTACAAGTATAGGGTAAGTGTAATATTTTCTATTATTTTAGTTACATATAAGTTGATACCGTAATTCTAATTGAAAATAATTATGTGGTTCTTATAGTTGCACTTTTGATGTGTTGTACTTTTAAGTGTGATTTTTTTGTTAATGTATGTTTTTCTGTATTTTGGTGTTTTGCGAAATTTTAAGTTGGTAATCCAGTGTAATTAATATTAATAGCATTATCGGTAGAAGTACTTTATGCAGTTTGTATACAAAAACTGGGGTTTGAGGGCTTTCTCCTAATAGAAAATAAGGCATGCATGGTATCTATATTTCAGTAAATTCTAACTAAGATTACATTTTCGCTTGCTAACTAATTTTATCCTACATAAAATAGCATTGTGAATCTGGTAAATTGTTATAAGAAAAAAAATTACTTTTAAAGCGTTTAATATCTTCAAATGTGTTTTTTGTTTTTAGTGTCAAAATATTATACCTATTTTCAGCCAAGATTAAGAATGAATGAACATGTGCTAGTTGGACCGGGAATTAGGGATAATGTATTTTAAATCATTATTCGATTTTCCGGTCTTGCTAGCCGTATAGATGTTGGTACTTTGTCCAGAGACTAGAAGATGTCCCTTCACGTAAGTAAAAACCTTGTATTTTTTTAGTTCAAGTAATGATTTGCGATTTAAACTATCTAAGTAGATGAAAGATATTTTATGTGCATTCAATTGTGCTAAAACGGATCTTCAATTTTTATTTCCAATAGTTCAACTTTCTAACAATAGTACTATCTAGTCTAAAAGTTTGTGCTAGTTATGCTCACCTTTCTATAAAATATGCTAAGTGCATCAATAAAAGACCTCTAAAAAGGTTGATTCATGTATAAAATTATGCTTTCATAGTCAAACTGAAATGAGTGTTGCACATAAACAATCTAACTCGTATCGTATTGAAATTCTATAAATCAAGTTACTCTACTTGGGATATACAGTAAGAATATTTTGTAGGATTACTAAAAATGTAATTTTTTCTCTAATTGATCTATAGAAAATATAAACTAGTATAATCGCTGCCTAAGATATATCAAAAATGTGTGGGTAAGAAAAAATGTTTAGATAAATACTTTGTTTGTTTGTGTTTTAAGGCAAACCTGCACGCGGGGTATCTGCCTAGGATGAGGGGTGCCTTGGTAGGAAGACTTTCTAAGGGGATCTAACGCGTATTCATGCATTTCGTATACGAAAACTTGAGTTTTGGGGGATATATGGCTAAAGTGGTTTTCTCGCAATAGAAAATAAGACTATATCCAATCATTATTTGTAAAATCTTTCTATGGTATAATTTTCTCACTTGCCTAACAGTAGATTACATTTGTAGAAAATGTATGGGTATCCTAAATCCTACTTTAATGTTAAACGGCTACTTAACAAAAATACGGTATACAAAAAATTAAAACTCTTGATTAAATTTTTTTTTCTTGATAAATTAAAAACACTTGATTAAAATTTTTTTCCTGATAAATTAAAAACATTTGATTAAAAAAATATTTGTTGTAAAATTATATAACTTAAAATTAAAACTTGGTAAAAAATATTTGTTGTAAAATTAAAACTTGGTAAAAAATATTTGTTGTAAAATTAATTAGTAACTTAAAATTAAAACTTGGTTAAAAAAATATTTGTTGTAAAATTAAAACTTGGTAAAAAAATATTTGTTGTAAAATTATTTAACTTAAAATTAAAACTCATGGTTAAAAAAAATTAAAAATTAACTTAACTCTTGATTAAAAAAAAAAATATTAAGTTGGGTAAAAATTCTCTTAAGAAAAAAAAAAAATGTTTAGATAAAAAAGTTCATACACTATCTAAATCATTATTTGTAAAAACTATACGTACTAAAATCGTTCTATGGTATAATTTTCTCACTTCCCTAACAGTACAAGAAATTTGTAGAAAATGTATGGGTATCCTAAACCCTACTTTAATATTCTAGTAAACTGTTACTTATTAAATATATGCTATAATCTTAAACGGTATAGCTAAACATTAGAAGTATGTATTAAGCAACATTTATTCAATTTGCATTGGTTCTATTACTAAATGGTAAAGAAAACTAAATCCTCCTGGGGATGTTGTTCATTTCTTTGCTCCACATAGTTAATTATTATTTAAAGAAACAAAAACAACAACGCGTCTGCTGTGCTACGCCCTGTCTCCATTCATGCGAGGCTAGCGTGACGTGGAAAAGCACAGTAAGAATTTTTATTTGAAATGAGGCGGTAGACGAGTTCTACCGGGCGGCTGGTGGGTCCTCATTTAATTACAATAATATTTTTTATTTCAGGTTTAATTCATAAAGTATAGCTTATTTAAAATTATGTCAAAGTCTCTTATTTTGATACTAAATGTTAAAGTCTGAAAAATTACAAGTCTCCTTATTTCAAAATATGTCACAGTCTGAAAATTTTTTCCAAGTACCTCTTATTTCAAAAATATCTTACAAGTCTGAAAAAATTACAAGTCCCCTTATCTGAAAAAAAGGAAAAAAAATCTTATCAACCCTTCGAACTTCCGCTCCCACATCCGGTCCGACCACGCCCCTCTTCCCCGCTCAGCCTAGGGACAACATCCGAACGGAGACTCCGGAGGATCCGGTGAATTAACATGGGATCCGGCTGAGCAGAACCCCCATTTATCTACTACTATGGTGAAACGTTTCTCTATAGAAATGTTGCAGCTAATTTAGCTCTATTGTATGGTGAAACGTTTCTCTATAGAAATGTTGCAGCTAATTTAGCTATATTGTATGGTAAAACGTTGAACTACTCCTATTAACGGTGTAAGTCGAATATCCGTTTATCTCGAAATTTTCATGAAATGCCAAACACATTTAATTTTTATGACACAAAACCATCTCTATATTTCGAAGTCTCTATACTTCGAAGACGAAGTTTTTGTAAAAGTTAAATTTAAATATAAACCGTTAGTTTAACCAAAAGTTAAACTTAAATTAACCATTTCATGCTTGGGGGGGGGGGGAGAAGGGAGAAAAGGAAAACCCCTGGGATTGATTTTTTTTCCCTCTCGTTTTAAATTACATATTATATACCATTTAGATTGTTTCGCGGGGGGGAAATATATATCTTCTCCACTTTTATGCGACTAATTTAATTACAGAATGAGAGAAAGAAATTTTCTCTGCATACTTTCTCTAAATACTTAAGATACTAAAAATTATTATTTTCTAAACTATAGTTGTACTACAATATCGATAAACCACTATTCAGAATATAAAATTTAAATTTTTGGATTAAAAGAGGTTAGCCGATAAAAGAACATCTTATAACTCGAAATATTTGGCGTGTCCCTTGGACTTCGAGATATCGCGAGTTGAATGTATAACCATTTGTAACACGATGTTTTCTTGTGCGTTGTTTTACAAAGTTTATAATTATTTTTTTACCTCTAAACACCAGTTTCTTTAACCCATGAAGTGCAAGCATTTTCACATCAATACAGGAGACAAACTGGATAGACTGCCCAATGCTGAATAAGTGCAGCCGCTGCCATCGATTCATTAAACTACCAACAACATGGCGGTTAATTGAATAGCCCATCTCGAGCAACAGAGCTAAATAATTTTTCTCACATAGCTGGATGTGGGCTGTACCTGCATATTTTTTTGCGAGTAGCAGTGAAAGCGCTGAAATAAGGTGGTTTTTCGACGCAACCACCGGGCTTCAAAGAGTTAATATGATCATGAGCAACATATACGTCTGAATTAATACATAATTTCATTTGCTTAACCCTTTAACGCGCAGTGTTCCCGCTCTGGGGACACCCAACTCTGAGAATATTGACTGTTGCCAGTCACGAAGAATAGATTTCATTTCTATAAAAATAGTTGCGGGTGACATGGCTCCACGAGAATCCCTTACTTCTTAGCACGTCATTTCCCGTTAACAAAATTGTCACGATTATTTTTAACAGCACTGACACCTGCTGAAAAGTGGAAGAATGCGAGAACAGCTGGATAGATCGCTCAATGCTGCAAAAAGGACAGCCGTTGCCATCGCTCGACTTAACTACCAGAAAGATGGGGGACGACGGCACAGCCAGCTGTCGTCCAAAAAGGGTCTCTAGATCTGTGGCATGCGAAGAACGTTTCGATCGTCCACCTTGTTGCTGGTAGTTAAGTCGAGCGATGGCAACGGCTGCCCTTTTTTCAGCATTGGGAAAGAGTTGCGCCTCAAAAGGTTAATCACTTCTCTTTGGATACTTGCTATATATTACTGAAATTCGAAAAGCTATTTTAAGTCAGATTTTTAATATTACGACGATGATAAAAAATTTAAAATACCATTACAAGTCAATAAAAAAATTATTTTATATGATTGGGATCTTCAGCAGTCACGTGACCGACGAACCGCAACCTGCTTGCAACGCTTAAACGTATTTTTATGGTTTGAGAACATTGAGTTTGTGCGCAAAATATTAATGCGAGCAAATTTATACCTCATGGAAATTACAATATGAGACCAAACCAGCTGCTTGAACAAAAGATTTATTGTGTGTGTGCTGTGCATACATAATTTAATTTGGGAACATGAAACATGGAATATAATCATGTATTTAGATGGAAAAGTTGAGATTACTTGTCTAAATTTTATTTTTGTTTTAAATATGTCGTATTAATTTAAAATTGTTTGTCACAAAAAAATATTTATTAGTCGCCAATGCTTATGAGAGAGATTTAACTGAATATAGGATTATAGAGATTTAACTGAATATAAGTTCCAGAAGACACTTATTTTGTAAAGATGTCAGCTGTCAATTAAAGTGGATTTGCAATATGTCTTACGAAAAATGGAGCAAATTATATAAATAATTCGTCTTTAAAATGGTTTTTCTTTTTAGGCTATATTTACAGACATTAGTTGGATACATTTATTCTCTTTAAAAAGTTTATTAGGAAAATTTGGAAATATAATGTTACCTAAGGCTAACTGCAAACCCATTCTATCCCACCACACTGAAATAATAATAATAATAAATAAAAAGAAAATATTTTTAAAAATTATAAGATTTTTTGGCCTTTTTGTTAAATGAAAATTATAAAAGAAGTTCTTAAATTTTCATGGATTAGTTTTAGATTTAGTTTCTTGAAAGTTTTGGGGGAAACAAGAAAAGTGCATGAAATTAATAAGTGGATAAAACCTAATATTTTGTGTCCAAATGCGTTTAATAAACTTTTTATTGCCTATAAATGCTGACAACTAATGTCTAAAAATATAGGAAAAAACAAATATCACGTAAAAATAATTTATTTATAGTTTTGATCAAAAAGAAATACTTACCCACTACCAATTTATCGCGCCATACCGTATAGTGTTATCAAATATGTGAAAGTTAATGACTTTACACTTTCCGATAGTTCTTTCAAAACATCAACTAGTGCCAATAAAACTAGGCTCTGCGAACAGGCCCTGATTATAGCAGGGACAAGAGGGGCATATGCCCCAGACACCCAATTTTGAGGGGCCCCTAAACTTTTACAGAATGTGAGTTTAGTTTAAGGTTGATTTTTTTTCAATATAGTAAATGCCTAATTTTTTCAGTTATGAATTCACAAGTTACAAATAATCAAAATCTTTTTTTTCCCAATTCTACATCTCCATAGAAAAAATATCACTGCAGATTAACGATTCCTGCAAAAAGAAGTGGTAACTAGGGTGTTGTTGTTGTTGTTGTCGTGTCCATGATAGATGACGCTATCCATGGAAAGAGGGGTGCCAGTGCCCCTGAGGGGGTTGGACTTCTAGTTGTTGGTCCCCAATTTTGAACCGATTCCAGATGAGGGACCAACCACCACCTGAAATCGGCACCCCCAGAGGTATCGTTTAAGAACTTGGAGGACATTGGAGCCACGACGGATTTTACGTGCACCAGGCTCCCTAGCGTACACGGTTCCACAGCGGACGAGCCGAGAGGGAGATGACCCTTCCAAGCACTGGCCAAGCCGGATGCTGCTTCACTTGCTGTGTTCTTATCATAAGCGTAAAGTTTTCAAAATTATTGGGGGGGCCGGGCCCCACAACCACATATATTCACGTCAGTGGCGTAGCCAAAGGTTGGTGTTAGGGGGATCATAACCACCCCCCCCATGAGGAATTTTTTGCCCTACAAAATGTATATTCTTCACTCCCTTATCATACACCCGTATACATATATGTGAGTTGTAGAAGTCGTACCCCCCCCATGAAAAATTTCTGGCTACGCCACGGATTCACGTACATATAACTTACTCATAGCTGCCAACTACTACGGAATATAATCAACAATTTTTTCTACATGATTTTTCGGTTAAAATATAGCAAAATTTTTGTGCTGCACGCGCGAACTGGTTACTATTTTGAAAAAATACTTAAAAAATATACTGTTTACAAAAAGTGGTTAGTGGTTAATTATATTCCGTAGTAGTTGGCAGCTATGACTTACTATATATAAGTGTAAATTATTGGAGTCGCTCGAGCTCTATGGGTCCACAGAATTCTACACCTATGTAAGGTAAGTATCCATGTTAGTATCTTCCTACCATGTTATAAGTTAAAAATAGAAGCAAAGCAAAAAATCCAAAGGAGGAAAAAAAACAAACATTTTCGATGAGATAGTGCATTTTAGACACATCTGAACTTTTCTTCACTTCATACTTTACATTGCATAATCTGATTTTAATTAACAGAGCTTGGTGCCAGAAGAGGGCAGCTTATACTAACATTGTATGTTACGTGGCGTCACAATGAATACTAAATCATGATTGAAATCAAAAGAAGAACATTTTTAAAAGTACAAGTAAAGGATTTTTTAAACGTTTATAAATGTGTGAAATACTTTTTTTATGTTAGTATAAATGAGTTTTCTGTATTGAGTGGTAAATTATTGGGTGGGCTCAGCCCCTATTCACAATTTATTGGGAGGGCTCGAGCCCCACGGGCCCATATAACTCTACGCCTATGGTTCTTATGGGAACGGAGTTTAGCGTCCAGACCACTGCGGGGGTAACTAGGGTGGCTGCTAGATTTTAAGTGACTGAGCGGGAAATTGCCGGACCCACTGAAGTTCTTTAAGTGGCTACCGAGCGAGAATGGAGAGCGAGTGTATTTCATGTTGAATACATTTAGTCGTGACATTGATGAACACACGGAAAATACACAGTAGTTGTCAGACACAGCAACAAAATGAAGGGGCCCCCCATTGAGACTTCAGCACCAGGCCCCTGTTTGTCATAATCGGGCCTTGTCTTGCGACTATAATTTTACATGATTTAAAACTAGACGAAGAGGTAGTTTAGAGTATTTCAGAGAATTCTGAAGATTGACCTTCAGGGGACATGTGCAAAATAAGCACCTTCCACGAGATCCTTCATCAGGAAAATTATCAAATTTGCATAACAGAAAAACAGGAAAGCAAGAAAACTCACCGCTTTTCCGAACTGAAAGCAGAAGCCTGGGAAAGTTTCATTAGGTCTGTCATCGAACAGTAAAAAACGAATTGCATGCCGAAAAAAGAGTAAGGATGCGAGACGAGACAGAGATTTGCAGCATTTTGTGCGAGACGAGACAAACATTTTTAACATAACAATACCGGAATTTTGAGGGAGGAGGCTGTTTCAGGAGACGAAACAGGCCTATTTTTTTAACCTCGAGTCCATTCCTAGACTGAAAGGAAGAAAATTTCGAAAAAGTCAAATAAAAAGTGTCCTGACTAACCAAAGCGAAAACAGTTTTCTTTCAGTTATTAAAATATATATATTTTTATATATATATTTGAATATAGGACATTCGGACGAAGCATCATATTATATAAAAAAAAGTAAATCTGTTCTCTCTATTATGACACCAATCATTTTTTTTTTCTCTAAAACGTAAAAAATGCCTTGGTATGGATTCCCAAAGTAACACAGTAAAAATTTTAATCTCATAACAATGCACACTTCATCTTCTAAAAATTAGTTTTAAAAAGGCCTTCTCATATTTTGCTTATTGTGGACGTAAAATATTAGAATTTTTAAATGAATCATTTTGGTTACCCTTTATCTTTTAAAATTTTGCATTCGCGAAAAAAAGGACTCATAATTCCATTTTCAATTTAAAATATATATATATATATATATATATATATATATATATATCTTTTTTGGTATCATTTAAAATATTCTTTAACCTGGTGTGTGGAAATATATTTTTTCTCTCAAAAACTGCGTGAACCAAGTAACCTGAACTCTGTGTAGAAAACCATTTACTTTTACCCACACTTTTTTTTCTAAACCTTACGAAACTTCGCAGTTCTTAGCTTTGAATGTGTTTTTTCTACTCCCCATTAACTTTCGGTCACGCTGCGCTATGCCAAAATCTGGAACTTGATGCACCAACGACGTAACAGTTATGTTGCTTACGTTTAGAATCTTAATTCCGAACGAAATCGTTGCCATGGGTTAAATCGAATAGGACTGATCCATCGTCGATGTCACTTTGATTGAGACAATATAATTGATTTACGTACAATAACATTGTCTCCAAGTCTTCCTCTCAAGCACTACCGACATGAGAGGTTCTACACCAAGTGTTACTTTCAAGTCTGACACTCATAAAATTGCAAGTCAAACTATGACAAGAATGCATTGGCGTTGCCGGTGGATATTCAAACTTAAATGTAGGAGTATTAAGGATTAAATATGATGGTATTCGAATCACATCATCCCATAGTAAAATCATTAAATGTCATAATTTAAAAAAATTTTTGAAAAGGAATAAGTTTTTATAATTTCAAATAACATAATCTGTGTGAAAGCGAGAGAAATAAGTTTGACGTTATTTGTACATGGATTATTCGAGGATATGTTGTCATCACAGCAAATGTACTCATCTAGAATCTTTTTGTTGCATCAACCAATACTAGATGTGCTGTACCAACGATCACTCACTGATTTTTATTATCTTAACACGTTCACTGCCATGAGCATCACCGGTGAGTCTCAAAAAATTTTCTTTAGGTGCCGTTAGCATCACCCGTGGGTCACCGGTATCATTTCACATTATATAAAATAAAATTTCTGGGGCACTTCAACAATGACTTTACGTTTGTAGCTGGCACTTTATGATAACAGTTCTTAAAAAATCATTCCTGGACACACAGCGACATCCATTACAAAAAGTTAAATTAGTGATTTTAAGTTTGGCCATAGAGATATGAATACAAGGCGATGGCATATTAGCTATCTTCAGCATTGGACGATATGAAGTAACTGTGCTGGTCTAAATATGGCGGAACATTTAGTTGGTTTCTTTTTGAATAACAGTGAAAGGTGCACCATTTTACGAATTAAAAAGTATAGATGCACAATTATATGTTACAATAGTTCTAATTACAAAATCCCATCATTCTGCAGTTAAACGTTTTGCAGTTATGTCATATACGTAATTATTCTTGGCGCCAAATTTGGCGACATTACTCCTTTAAAATTGGAACTGTCACAATAACACAGTCATATTGCAATGTCGTCTAAGCATTAAGGGGGATCGGTTACAGTTTCGGCTTCACTATCAGATAGCTAATGCCACCTCTTTGCATTCATATCTCTGAGTTTGACATACCTAGAATCATTTTAATTTCCTATGGGGGCATTGAAGGCGTTAATTTCGAACAAAATTAACTACACGAACTAATCCTGAGCATGTTGTACTATTTTACACAGCCTGAACCTGAAGTTCTAGTCCATTTTATGGTATTTGTTAGAGTAATCACCGACTATTTCGAACAAAAACGCAGCACCATTTTGCTGTACGGGTAATCGACTACTAATGTCAAAGAATTTCGGATAGAATTCTCTAGTTGTTTAAATTTGATGACTTTTGATGATTTGAGTCGCGCTCATTGCTAGGCGAATCATTAATCATGAAGCATTCAGTGACGATTTGAAATTCCTTTGCAACGAACTGCAATGACTTCATTTAAATAAGCAGCACGGAAACAAAAGAACACACACAAAAGTTTGAAGTTGTTGATATTTGGTATCATTCAGATTTTGTAATCATCGCAGCAAATGGTTTATGCCAATAGATCTTGAACAATATGTTCCAACAGTTACCTGCCATATATTGGGCAGCAGGGTAGGGTACTCACCAACGCTAATTTCGACCAGAACTAGTGCGATTTTCAAAGGCAGATGATTCACTATCGATGTCATCAAAATACTTCAAGTGTAACAAAATATTATATCCCCGTAAACTGATTATGATAGGATTCACACAAGAGTATACACAAACTGTAAAGTCACAATTTCTAAAACCTCGCAACATGAATTTCAATAAAAGAGATTAGATAAGTTTAACGTTGTTGGTATTTGGACTGACTTGGAATAATCCATGAAATGGTCATAAAAGCAAAAACACCGATTTGAAATCTTTTCACTTCATCAATTAATCCTGAACATGCTGGGTCAACATATGTCCGGCACTAGGGAACTCATCAACGTTGATTTTGACCAAAAACTAGCGACATATTCGAATACAGGTGATCCACTATGGACGTCAACATGCATCGAGTAGAACAAAATATTATTTTACTGCAAACTAAATATGGCAGTATTCAAAAATTCACAAACTATGATGTCTCAATTCAAATTTCTTAGCGCGTAGAAATAACTGTAGCAAAAGAGAAAGTAGATAAAATTGCCGCTGCTGATATTATGCC
This sequence comes from Cheiracanthium punctorium, assembly GCA_038373885.1. Taxonomy (NCBI): domain Eukaryota; kingdom Metazoa; phylum Arthropoda; class Arachnida; order Araneae; family Cheiracanthiidae; genus Cheiracanthium; species Cheiracanthium punctorium. Next base: position 736,911 of record JAWZYV010012563.1, on the reverse strand, counting down.
TGAATCAGAAAAATCCAAGTTGTGGTCATCACAGCAAATGCACTGATTTCAAATTATTTCGCTTGACCCGGTAATCTTGAACATGCTGCGTCAACATCTTACCGCTATATGTTCGGCACTAGAGCACTCACCAAGGTTGATTCCGATCAAAACTAGTGACATTTTCGAGTGCATATGATCCACTACGATGTCAAAATACTTCAATGGAACAAAACATCACATTCCTGCTCCTGCAAATTGATTAGTGTGGTACACAAACTAAAAAGTCACAAGGCAAAATTCCTATAATGAAGAAAGAATTGTAGTCAAAGAGAAAGTAGATGAGTTTGATGTTGTTGATATTTTGACTGACTCAGAAAAACCCAAATTGTGGTCATCACAGCTAATGCACTGATTTGAAATCCTTTCGCTTGACCTGCTAATACTGAACACGCTGCGCCAAACTGTACCGCTATATGATCGGCAATGGAAAACTCACCAAGGTTAATTCCGATCAAAAGTTGCGCCATTTTCGAATGCATATTATCAACTACCGATGTCAAAATACTTCAAATGGAACAAAACATCATATTCCTGCAAATTGATTAGGGTGTTACACAAATTAAAAAATCACAGAGCAAAATTCCTATCACGGAGAAAGAATTGCAGTAGATGAGTAGATGAGTCTGATGTTGTTGATATTTTGACTGAATTAGAAAAATCCAATCTGTGGTCATCACAGTAAATGCACGGATTTGAAATTATTTCTCTTGGCACGTTAAGCCTGAACATCCTGCGTCAACATCTAACCGCTATATGTTCGGCAATGGGAAAAGTCACCTAGGTTAATGCCGATCAAAAGTAGCGCCATTTTCGAATGCATATGATCAACTACCGATGTCAAAATTACGTCAAATGAAACAAAATATTATATTACAGTAAATTGATTAGGGTGTTACACAAATTAAAAAATCACAGAGCAAAATTCCTATCACGGAGAAAGAATTGCAGTAGATGAGTAGATGAGTCTGATGTTGTTGATATTTTGACTGAATTAGAAAAATCCAATCTGTGGTCATCACAGTAAATGCACGGATTTGAAATTATTTCTCTTGGCACGTTAAGCCTGAACATCCTGCGTCAACATCTAACCGCTATATGTTCGGCAATGGGAAAAGTCACCTAGGTTAATGCCGATCAAAAGTAGCGCCATTTTCGAATGCATATGATCAACTACCGATGTCAAAATTACGTCAAATGAAACAAAATATTATTTTCCAGTAAATTGATCATGACGATATTCAAGGATACACAAACTATAAAGTCACTATTCAAAATTCCTATCAGGAAGAAGGAATTGTAGTAAAAGAGAAAGTAGATTAAGTTGTTGATTCTCAGTCTGATTAAAGTCTGATTCTCAGAAGAATTCAAACTGTGGCCATCGGAACAAATGCACCGATCTGAGATCATTTCCCTTCACCAACTAATCCCGAACATGCTGCGCCAACAACTAACGGCACTATGTTCGGAACTAGAGCACTCACCGGCTTTTAGAACGTTGATTCCGAAAAGAAACTGCGCAATTTTTGAATACTGATGAGCCATCGCCGATAAGAAAATACTTTTTCTTTTCTTTTTTTTCCATCGGCAACAGATCGGATTAAAGTCAATTACCGGATTAAAAAGCGGACGTCAATCGCTAAATCTTTCTCACTCTCGCCCATATACCCTGAGTTTACCTCACGCCCGGCATTACCGTACGAGAAGCAATTACAGACAACTAAGCCCGCGTTTTCTCATTTTATTTTTCATTTTTATTATTGAAGTATGATCTAAGAGGTCAATACGTTTTGGTCTGAAGCCACCACACCATGCCTTGCGTAGTAGGGGCTGCACGTACAAACGTAGTTGTGCCCAGAATTTGATCACAGACATATTCGCTGCCGCTTTGCCTCTGTTAATATTCAACTAGTTTTCCCGTGGTTGACCGTTTGAGCCTTGTAGTGTGTTATACGTGAGGTGTGGAAAATATGTGTTAGTGGTGTTATGGGGGTTTTTTTCGCCGATGAAAGGAAGAAGAAGCTACTGGTTGTTTTTCTTTTTACGTGTTCGGGGGGGAGTCAGAAGGCATTTAGTACTTCATTTTTTTTCTGGTGGCATACGGGGGATTTTTGTTTAGAGAACAAAAATGGTGGCACGTACTTACTGCAGTTTTACGTGAGTTAGATGTTGAAAGGTTGTTATTATGAGTATTTGTGTAATGTTACGGTTGTCTTGAAGTGTCGGGGAGGGGCGAGGGATGTAGAACGTGTTTGTTGTTATAAAATCCTTTATGGGGTGTCATCGGTGAGAACTGAATTACGCAGGCTCTGTGGTGTTTTGTACAAAATAGGATTTTTCATTTTTGTAGAACTGGAGAGCAATAACTTTAAAATGCAATAATATTTTTTTTTCCATGTCCATAAAAGTGAGCCAGTGAAAGTTTTTCATTCTTATTAATCTTCATATGGCTATAAGGAAGAATAAAATGGTTTTAGACAAGGTTGCCACAAAAATTGTAGCTTGCGTTCAAAAAATAACTTTTTGAAGTTACTAAAATTCAATTTGGGTGGATTTTAAGTTTCCCCCACCCCAACCCCCCATTTATAATTGATGGTAGCAAACTAAAACGAGATCTCATTTCATATATAGTAGTATTAATATCATCTAGGAGGGGTTGGTAAGTGATTCACGAATAAATTCTCGAATTTAAATGCTGCGTGATACTATGAAAAGCGTGTGTGGCAGCATGCTCAAGGTGAATTACGTAACAAATTAAAAATTGATTTTGGTGAGAGGAGCATTATACGTACTGACTATCTTAATGCACTAATTAGAGTTGGTATTTGTCATCGCGATACTCAAATGGGATTATACATTGATTAAAAAGTGCTACTGCGTACCGCAAATGGGACAATTTGAGTACCGTTTGGGAAAAAATAAATAAATCTAAAAGCTGTCAAAATACTGTTTTATGTTTACTTTCTATTTTTAAAGGGAAAAATTGCTATAAAACAACTAAAAACCATCACTGTGTCCCCTTCTCCCCTAGTTTACATTTTGAAAGTGTGCAATGTTTATTTATTTATTTTGTATCAAAATATTATAAGTTTTTTTTTTGTTGTTTTTGTTATAATACAAATTTGTTCTTGTTTCTCAAGCGATAAAAAGCTTATCGTTTCATTTTTCAGTAGTTCCATTTTTGCAACAAACACATTATGCCTTTACTCTTTTTAATATATTTTTAAATATATAGAAACTTACATGAATAGTTCTTAAGAAAAGAATAGTAAATTAAAAAGAGAAATATGTACAAAATAAGCCTTGAAGTATTACTCGAATACGAGATTGTAGACTTAAGACATGACTTTTTGTCCGTACGTGCGTATTTTTTGTCCATACAAACGTGCAGTAGCGGATTCGGCGGATAGGGGGCTTCAGCCCCCCCACCGAAAAGAAATTACTAAAGGATAACATTCTGTTTTATTATATACTTTAAGTAGATAAAATGGTCTTTTTTTATAACTTAGTCCCTCCCAAAAGGTTTTACATACTTTAGACTAAAATTTTGCTTTATTGTACATTTTGTTTGGGTGAAGTAAGCTTTTTTTCAAAATTTAGCCCGTCCCCAAAAAACTTTCTGGATCCGCTACTGCAAACGAGTTACAAAAAGAGATAATAGAGAAGAAGAAAATAAGTTTGCATTAAAAAAAACAGTAAGAATCATTAGTAAAATAATTCTAAAAAAAAATAAAATCAGACCCCCACCCCCTCCCTATATTTAAATTGTAAAACGCAGCAGGTCACCAGGAAGATTTTCTTTTCTATGAACCAATTTCTTTTATCATTTATGACGCATACAGAGTTTTAAGGCAATAGATTTAGGAAAATTATTTCAAATCACCAGTATTCTCCATTAAAGTTGACATTAGTTGATTCTTTCTTTTAATGAAATGCGAAAAATTATATTAAAATTATATTATAATTGAGTCTGTATGTGATTTAAGGTTCCCAATTTTTATGTTAAATTTTTTCAATGAATTTTTGCATTAGTTAAACGAACTTGGATAATTTAGTGTGGAGTATGTTTAGGAATAAAAATCCATTATCCTCGCGGATAATAAAATACATCACAAAATTCCATTAAAAACGCTAAATAATGCTAATTGGATTCATGTTTATGGTATATGATGTTTTGTGTTTTTATATTAAAATCTTTAGTTTTATGCGGTTCGTCGTCTAGAGTTAGATTTTAATTTAATTTTTAAAATTCAAGCTGGAAATTAAAAAAATTCTAAAACTTTAAAATTTTTAGTAAAATAAAGAAATAAATAGTTATTTTTTCCCTTTCCGTTCTGTCTTCTAAGCCTTTTTATACACCATGTAACCACAGAAAATACTCCCGTCATTTGATTCCATGTGACGTTATATGTGTTTGCAAGTGATTTCCGTTTTCCCGGGATTATATGTTGCGCGCGCTCGCTACAAAATTGTATTTGTAAGGATGGCATTATCTACTTTTTGCAGTTGCTAAAAGGTTTAATCGGCTGTTCCAGGGATTTTGATAGTTTACTTGAGTGTTATGTAAACTAAAATACGTTTTACACCCGGTAAAGCGTTTTGTGTGTGATTATATGTAATAAAGTGTTGTCTGAACTCAGGCGCGTAGCCAGGAAAATTTTTCGGGGGGGGGGGATATGCGCCTGGAAAATTTTTCGGAAGGGGATATATCCCGATATCCCCCCCCCCTGTCTGAACTCCCTGTCTGAACCCCCTGGCTACGCCCCTGTCTGAACTCTCGGTTGTTATGAAGTGTGAGAAGGCCTTAGTGTTACAACCAAAAATAAAATATCATTGCTCCACTCCGTATTACTTTTCCTATTGTAACTCCCATTGCTAATTTTGATATCCAAAGGAAATTTTTTCTAACCATTTTTTTAAAAGGGTAGGCATTGGGTTATTGTATCAGGATTTAGACGTTATGAAAAGTTAAAATGTTACTGAAAGCGGGGTAAAAATCCAACATATGGTCCCTTACAACTTGATTAAAATTATCAGGTGAAGGACAGACTTGAAAAGAATAAAATGAGAAGAGGAATCGAAAGGAAATAATAATGCACCGTAAAAAAAATCTGTAGTACATCCAAAATAGTAATACTTGAAAACAGCAGCAAACGATTTTTACAGATGCGATTATTTTTCTTTTAATATAATCTAAATTATGAGATATGTTAATTTATTTTCCATTCCTTAAAACAAGAAATTACGTCGGAAATTTTAAATGTAATTTCAAATACAGGGTGATCGATTTAAAAGAGTTCCCGTTGTTTTTCTTATTACTTTTAAATCTGACGGATGTGGCAACTATTCTAACACTAAAATATAATTGTTTTAACCTTGTCTAAGTGTGGGAGACAATTTCGAACACTGTTAGACTGTTACAACCTTCTTTGTGAGGAGACGCACAATGTTGTTTAATCCTGTGATAGTTTTATTTTTGAAAAACGTAATTTAATTCATTTTTTTTACATTATCATTCTTTACAGAAAATGTTTAAAACGTTCGCCATCATTTTGAATGCAAACATGAACGCGTCGAACCAAGATTTTTGCCGAATTTCGCAATTGAAACAAATGATAACTGAAGAAATCTCGTCAATAGCACCAACAATGTAGCGAAGTATGTCAAAGAACTTGGTTCGACGCGTTCATGTTTGCATTTAAAATGGTGGCGAACATTTCCAACATTTGCAGAAAGGAATGATAGTGTGAAAAAAATTGAACTAAATTATGTTTTTCAAAAGTAAAATTGTCACAAGATCAAGTAACATTGCGCGTCTCCATTTCTGTTTTACCTCACACATAAAGTTGTAACAGTCCAACAGTATTATAAATTGGTTCTCACACTTAGACAAGGTTCTAACAATCATACTTCAGGGCAGAGCCCGATCAAGACAATTGAGGGGGCTTGGTCAGAAGAAAAAAACTGGGGCCCATGCAATAACCCCCCCCCCCTTAAAAAAAGAAAAACAGATCATGATTGGTTTTATATGAAGTTTTATGAAAGTTTTATATATCTTACTCCTTCCAAACACAAATTTTGTTTTAAGTAATCTGAAATAAATGAATTTAGGAGTTACATGATGCCAATGAACAGGTAGTTAAACATTATTCCTAAATGCTATCTCATAGTGTCCAAAATGTATGAAATGCAACCATTTTTTGTAAACTCAGTTATTTTTGTAAATATTTCTTAAAATATCAACTAATAAAGTTGTAACAGTCCAACAGTATTATAAATTGGTTCTCACACTTAGACAAGGTTCTAACAATCATACTTCAGGGCAGAGCCCGATCAAGACAATTGAGGGGGCTTGGTCAGAAGGAAAAAACTGGGGCCCATGCAATAACCCCCCCCCCTCAACTAATTCAAAAATTTTGCTATTTTTTAACATTAAAAATACTCTTTACAAAACACGGTTAGTTATTTTCCTTCTGCTTGGTATGCTATATCGACTACAGGGCATTTCGAAGAATTAAAATTAAGTTTAAATTAATTTATGCAAATGTAAATTTGAATTATTTTCATTGTTCATACTTTATAATTAAAAAATCAAATAACTTTTGACATTTTTTACCCTTTGCAATTTCATTGTAAAATTATAAAAGTGTAAAATGTAATATTTTTGGGCCCCTAAAATCTGTGGGGCCTGGGCAGTTGCCCCGTTGCCCTACTGGTAATATGGCACTGCTTCAGTGTTACAATAGTTGCCACATCGACCAGATTAAGAAAAACCAGCGATCACTCTTTTAAACTGATAACGTTGTATTTGCATGTAGCTAAGTAAAATTAAAACATGATGCGTAACCGTCAATTGTCTTTAAGCAATTTTTGGACAGCCCCCTTCCTGTATCCCTTCACGCCCAAGCATAATCCGCCGAAAATAATCGCATATAAAAAGAGAGAGCCATCCGGATTGTCAGCTATAAATCATTAATAATTAGTAGTTATGGGGTTCGATCATTTTACAATCTTCCCAAGTGCCGGCTATATCCGCTGTCCACGCATCTTTTGTTAATTCTGGTATCCAAAGGAATTTTTTTTCTTTTTGAGTTTTTCTCCAAGCATAGTGCCACAGCTGTCCTCTTTTAAAAAAGCCTTAGTAAAAAGCTGTACACGTGGGGCCATAAGTGCGTATAATGAACATTTAATGCCTGCATAAGAAAATTTTATGTCAATTTACTGAAGATATAACAACAACATTATGTACTTCTTTTATAAAAAAAGCATTTTAAGCTTTTATTTTAGTTCTGTGCCTTTGAAAATGCGTTTCGTCGAAATGCTTTGCTTTTGTGCAAAACATCGTATTGCACTAAAAAATGTTTTGCTGATTCTACAAAATTTTGGTTGTCTCTATTTCAAAGAAATATTTTGTTAATTTAACGAAAAATTCCACTAAAACCAGCAAAATTATGTGGATGAAATAGCGTCAATTAAATTTTTGTTAAATCAACAGAATTTTGTTCAATTCAACAAAACATTTTTTTTCACGTGACATATTAAAGAATATTCGGGAAACATATTTTAAATATTTTGAAGTTCGTTATTAACAATATTTTATTTCTAACTAGCAAGTTAGATATGCTTAATTATATATTTTGCGATAAGCTTTTTATCAACGTTGCTACTGGACGAGAGAAATGAATGAAACTTTTTTAAATATTGCCTTAAATCTTGTAAACAAAATCTTGGTTAAAGGATGTATTTTTACAGAATAATTTATCTTGTTTTACCAAAACTTTTCAAAGTTTACTCTATCAGAAATTATTAGAAAGAATGCATGTAAAATAGGATACCTAATTTTATCAGTAAATTATCAAATAAATAAAAATTTATGTTATTAAAAATCTCTAATGTATTTTATTTTTAATAATATAATCTCTCTAATGTTTTCAGGAATTTATTTTATCATGATCTATTAAGTTAAATAAAAATAACCATTTTGTTATTTACAAGATGTAATTAATGTAACAAACATCATAAAACTACGTTATTTCTGATAATGTAAGATTGCATTTTAAGGAAGAGAAAGTTTCTACATAGTTTTTTTAATACTACAAAGCATTGATTTTACTTCCAAATTTAGAAAAATTTAACTTTACATTGTTACACATGAGAAAGGGTGGGTATTTTACACCTCCCGAAACAACCACTTTGTGGTACTTTTTATTTGTGTGTGTTACTTTATGATATATTTATTTAATTTTTTAATCTTTAAATACCAGTTTTTGAATGTTGTTACTAAAAATTAAAAGCGTTTATGATTTTTTTTTCTTTGTCCGTGCTTTAATTGCGACATTAATACACATTAGGGCCCGAATGTGGGCGCACGGCTGTCAATCTAGTGTTCTTTAGTTTTGGGACGATTTTCTCCAGATCTAACTTGAATACATGTTAGAACCCTTTAAAAAGTCTTCCTCTCTAGGCAATCCCCGTAGACAGATGTCCCTTGTGTTGGCTTGCCACAGCACGAAACAAACAAATATGCATAATTACTAAGAAATGTTAAGTAGTTTTGACCGTCTCTAAAGAATGTGTTTACCATTAATAGATCTTTTTACGCAGTGACACAAAAATATTTCAACGCAGTAAGACTACGGGGAGTCATAGTTTAAGGGGTCTCCCAACCTTTGAACATGGAATAAGTTGGAATTCCCCAGCCCCCCCTTTTTTCGATTATATGTATCTCGTATTATAATAACGCCAGACAAAGAATTTTTATTTACTATAATAAATCAAACGTTGCATTTTCTAAAAATACTTTTAAAGTTATGAAATATTATTATTATTATTACTATTATTATTATTATTTTAAATAAATAAGTCACTAGGAAGTTTTTCGCAAATCAGATTTGTCGAACTTCCTTGCGTTCAAGATTCAAAAAAAAAAATTTGATCAAAATAAGTACTTACATGTATTAAAATTATAAATAATGTTCCAAAATTTAATCAAACCTAAAAAAGTCACAATTTCCTATTTTTAACTGTATATTATATCATATTCACAAATTTTCTTTATATTTCAATATGTACATATCCCTATAAATAAAAACGAACTTTCGGAAATAATACAAATTTAGGTTCAGTCTTATGACAAAAGTTTTATAGGAAAATATTAAATAGATTATTTTAATAATGCGCGCAATACTGAAATTTCACATTTTGAGAAAAATGAGATTAAACACATTATATGTTCGAAAAACTATTATTGTTAGATTTATTCTACAAAAATTGAAAGCGATTCGAAAACCGATGCAGCTGAAAAAAGCGTATTCAATGACACAGTGCAGATCATATCGCACAGCGTAATAAATGTAAAACAAAATAGAGCATCAGATGCTTGCACGTTTTTGACGATATCTCGGGTAATTGTTAGAAATTTTAATTCTGGTTTGTTTTAAAATACTCAGAATAGAGAGTGTGAGAGATAACATATGTTTTTTCCAAAAAAAATCGGAAATTTTGACGTTTTAAAGGTAAGGAGACCTCTTAAAGTGCGCCCACTTATTTGAAACAAAATGAACATACATTAGCATTTATAAGCAAGGACCAAGCTCTCTGTCAAAAATAGCATAACACTAATTTCTCTATTGGAGGGGGGGGAAATGGAGAGAACTGTTTCAGCTTTCGATTCTAAATGCAATGATTCATGCAATTATTTCAGTTCTTATTTGCTTCAACCCGTTAACGCAAACCTATTAGTTATGTATATCTTGCTCTTAATTCCATAATGTGTGGCTCATTGTATGTTCCTAATCACATGGGCGTTTTTCAGCTCCATATCTTAACACTAATCCTCTGACTATTATTCTGTTTATACTTGTTAATTAAGTCCCCCGAATCCCAAGCGGAAAAGTCCAGGACTATTATTGCAAAACTTTAATAAACACTTCCTATCGCGCCGGGGCGCGGTATGATTATATACAAACTTAAATTAAACCCACGCGATCCTGGGTGCAATTTCGTATTTTTTGATTAGAGGAAGGGGAAAAAGACCACCCAAATCCCCCCCCCCGAATTTTTTTTTTATTTTAATAAATCTCATTTATCCCTAATTTACAGTTGACCCGTGACTACAATGCCGAATTAGGACCTCAATTTATAAAAGCTAATGATATGTGTGCAAAAGGCGAATGGTTAATTTTTGCCTCATTATGACCCCCCAAAATGCGCGGCGGGCACGCACGGACATGCACACTGGAATACGTGATACGGAGAGGACGCACAATCTGAATTTGTATGCGCGCTGCATGCCTTTCGGGTACGGTAATGCTTCGCATGACATATCACCGCCATTTTTTTTTAAAAAACAATTTACGTATTAATTAGGTTTTGAATCTGTTTCCTATTTCAGTTTTGCCATCAGTTATTTGTAAAAGTGGTCATGCCATGTAAAAGTATACGTCGGGGAAGCAGGAAGGTCAGAGGGTGGGTTGAATATTTTAGCCGTCGTTTTCGAATGCTTGGAAAGGAAAGCACGCAAATCCGGCCGCATCTAAAGTTCCCAGCATTAGCATTCGCAGTAAGTACTCTCGAAGCATATCGTAATGCAAACGTTTCAGAAGTTTTCTGTGAAACAAAGTTCGCACAAACATGTGAGTGAGAGATTGATTGGTTGTTATGAGTTTTTGTGAGATATTTAAATTAAAATGGTCTCATTTTTAACACTTTGACACACTTTTGTGATTTCGGTTTGTCTCTCTGTCCGTCCGTGGACTAACTGCCGTAAATATGGATTGATCTCTACGAAATTTATGTATGTTGTTCCTGTGTACTGTACTATGTGCTCCATTGAAAATGGTGTATGTGGCATTTATAGTGTTTCTACAGGAACACTCAAAAATTTCCAATACATTACGCTCAATGGGTAGTCAAAACCGCAACTGATTTTTACGAGCCAGTACCGTAAAATAACGTGTATTGACGATAGATTTTTGCACGGTTTGTACATGTAAATTAATCACGGGCTATAACGGTATTCAGTTACGTAAATTTATGGAAAAACACTTTTCGCGCAGGAAATGAAATGAAGACAATCACTAATAAATACACTGAAATTCTTTTTTTATTCACTCAACAAAATTTTGGTTGGCTCTATTTCAAAGAAATATTTTTGTTGAATCACTAAAAGTTTTGTTAACTCAACGAAATATTTTGTTAATTTAACCAAAATTTGGTTAAAAATTATTCGTTTTTAACTAAATTTATAGTTTACGAAATTATTCGCTTGAAATTTATTAATTATTCGTTAATTCGGTGCTTGAAATAATAGAATTAACAGAATTAAATTTATTTTTCGTGTGAAATAGTGCCAATGAAATTTCGTTAAATTTAACTAAACTCTTTTTTTCCCAGTGTATTTCCACGATTATAATATGTTTCGGAGCTTGCTTAAAAAACACTAACATTCGAATTTGATTCATGATCATTGAGTTTTATATTCCATTTTGTTAAAAAAAATCATAAAGCTAAAAAATAATGCGAATTTTCAATTTTAATAATCAACTGCCTCAACGACGCCAAAGCTCCCAACCATTATGCAGCATACACAACGTTATATTTTTATAGCCATGACAATCCTTCTGCATGCATTGAGAAAGAAAAAAATATACCACTCTCATATAGAACGAATAGATTGTGATACACACAACTGGTATAGACGAAATAACTAAGAATTTCTAGACCGTAGTATTTTGGCTAATCATAGCAGAATGACTAGTTTGTGTAACGAAATACTATCATTCGATTTTTGTAACACTAGAATTACTATTTGAAAGTCTAACGGCTTGCATAGCAGCGATTTCCCAATATTTGCATCTGGGTACAAGATCAAGTTTATAGAGGAGATATATGAAAATTGAATAAGTGTGTTTAGAGGTGCCTCGTTCTATGATCTAGTGTTTATATGGAGTACATTGACTCATAAATTATAGTTCCATCAATTATTTTCGCGATGTTAGAGGCATATTTTTTTTTCAGTGTGGCTGCCAATATATAGCCTGTTAAAAGATTTAAATTTTAAAATTCTTTCTGACTTTATTTGTTCATTTCTTAAATTGTGATTTTTCTTTAACACAGGAAATTCTTTCTGTGAATATTAACTATTTGAAATATAAATTATTTTTGCTGCTTTTGATTTGTCCAAGGGAATGTCAATGGTGATTGGCAGAGCAATGCGGCTCTCAATTCGAACATTGGTAACTTTAGCTCTTGTACAGTTGTATTCGCATGTAAATGGGCTGTTTTTTTTCCCAATTTGTTCCTATAAAATATTTATAAATGAAGGGTGTTGATACAAAACGCGTGTTCTCCACTTAGAAAGTTAGTTCTTAGTTCTTAGAAACTTGCAAAAACCTCATTAACAAACATATTATTTTGGAGATTAGTGTATGCGTGATATATTTTTTTTGCCCTAGCAGAGTATACGACACTTGCACATAGTCATCATAAATCAATAATAATTCTGGTAAAGCCAGAATTTAAGTACGGAAAATGGGAATTTATGCATCTACATCCTTCACATTTTACTTATACTGTTTTCGACATTTTTTAAAAATTTGATAAACCTAATAATCGTTATTATTATTTTTTTAAATCGATGAATGTTTCTGAAATGCACATTAACGATAACGATTCATCTTAGATGCTATTCAAGTTTAATAAAAAAGAATAAAAAGTAATCTTGTTCTGGTTCTTTGTTTTTACACATTAGAATTCTCTTCATGTCTTTGTTCTTTTATAGTTTTATCCCTGTTTTTTACTTATCTATATTAATAGTATTATATTGCTTCTTTTTTTGTTCAATTTACTATTTTATTTTATTCATTTATTTATTTTTAAAATTTATTTGTGTGTGTGTGTGTGTGTGTGTGTGCTTTTGGTAATTTCTTCTCTACTCTTCCACTCTTTTATATTTTATTCTCTCTGATTTTTACTTTTTCCGAATGGCAAATCCATTCTGTTGTTCATTCTGCAGTCCCAATCATTGCGCTGATGCTTATACGGCCGTATTCATCAAGTACTTGACACCCGTGTTAATCCGTCAAAACGAGCGTCAGATGTCGAATGGATGTATATTCGATGTCTATTTAACGTCTGAGCCATCTGAAACAATTCTGATTAGTATCTTTCGATGTGTATTATGCTATAAAATTTTAATTAAATTTTACATTACAACTTTCTTGAAAAGTGTTAATAAGATAATTAACTGAAAAAACTATATTGGAGCGTAATATTACGACAGAGGTACCAAGTACGTTTTTGTACGACTAAGCACGTAATATTACGCTTTAAAAAGCCAAAGGGTTAAGGTTCAAACACATTCTATTTTAGATCCCTTTTTTTTATTATTAATGGAGGAACTAAAAATAGAGGCAAACACTTGCGTGTAACTTTATTCACTAAGATAATATCATGCCCGAAATATACAAATGCTAATAATAAACTCAAAATGCAATTACTTTATTATGCTAAATGAAATTTAATAATCATTCAGAATTTCAATCGAGATGATAAAACTGAGAATCTATTATCATAAAAACATTTGTATTCAAATTGACTGGAAAAAAAAAATACAACTTGCGAATACCAATTACAGTGTACGCAAGTTGTAAAAGGTGAACTTGTATCCTCACCCCTTTGCGAAAGGAACAAAGGGCTTCAGATTTCATCTGAGAGACAACAGGGATGAAAACTGTCACGTGACACGCTATTATTATGTCTTCAACGCCATTGGTTAATGTCTCTTTTGTTAGGAGCGGCTAATGACATCGTAATTGCGGCGAGGAGACTTGTTGCAGGTTATAATTAAGCAAAAGATAGGAAAAATTCGAGATCTCTGCATTGATTTAACACGTCCGCCTCTGTCGCAGGGATTTGATGAAGGGTTCTGCAAATCTGTTACCAACTGTTATAAAAAGTAATTGGCATAAAATAGTTCAACTAAATCCCCCCCCCTGCAATTGTTGACTCCCTCCCTCTCACAAATTGAGCTAAGCCACTTCCCCCTCTTCGAGGCATTAAGTAATTTAAGGACCCCTCTCTGCCCTCCCCAGCCCATTGCGAGTGTATTTACCTTAGGATAACCCTTTGAGGCGCAACCCTTTCCCAATGCTGAAAAAAGGGCAGCCATTGCCATCGCTCGACTTAACTACCAACAAGTTGGCGGACGATCGAAATGTTCATCGCGTGCCACAGATCTAGAGATCCTTTTTTGACGAAAAGGGTCACTAGATCTGTGGCACGCGATGAACGTTTCGATCGTCCGCGATCTTGCTGGTAGTTAAGTCGAGCAATGGCAACGGCTGCCCTTTTTCCAGCATTGGGCAATCTATCCAACTGTTCTCGCATTCTTCCATTTTTCAGCAGATGTCAGTGCTGTTAAAAATAATCGTGACCATTTTCTTACGGGAAATGACGTGCTAAAAAGTAAAGGATTCTCTTGGAGCTATGCCACCCGCAACTATTTTTATAGAAATCAAATCTATTTTTCGTGACTGGCGACAGTCAAAACGTCAGAGTTTGGTGTTCCCAGAGCAGGAACACTGCGCGTTAAAGGGATAAAGCCACTAAGCTTTCCGACCATAAAAAAATTGGTCTTTATGGCCGACTATATAAAAAGAAGTAGTTCTGAATAGAGATTATGGGTAAAGAAAAGTCTCATGCAATACCTATTACAAAACAAATCTGCAAAGGTGAAAAAATGGTATTTGATGAAATGATAGGTGGTCACCTTAAACTATAAGCATCTAAAAAAAACCGATCAGATTTTGGGATTTTGCGAAAATCGTTTCAAACTGAGTGAATTTTTGTTCACACATTACGTAATAACGACTAAAGCGAATGATATGAAATTTGGTCACATGATAGGTTGTTGTTCAACATAAAGTATAGGTGTCCAATTTTTTAAACTTTTTATTAGATTTTGAGATTTTGTGAAAATTCTCCCAAAATGCGGTTATATTTTTTCAAGCATCGCGTAATAACGACTAATACGAAATTTGGTGGTGTGATAGGTAGTTGCTAATCTTAATTTATAGGTGTTGAATTTTTAAAATATTTTCATTACATTTTGAGATTTTGTGAAAATCTCAAAATTTGAGATTTAAATGAGCATTTAAAAATGACTACTACTCAATGAGCATTTAAAAATGCTAAAATGTTTGTTCCAGCATCACGAAATAAAGACAGCGAAATTAAACAGCGACAGGGAATTAAACGAAATTGGGTGACATGATAGGTTGTCACTCAACTTAAATTCTAGGCTTCAAATTTTTCAAAAATGTTGATTAGATTTTGAGATTTTGCGGAAATTATTTGAATATGTGTAAATATTCGTACACGCATCCTATAATTACGACTAAAGCGAATGGAATGATATTACTTAGTGACTCTCTAACCTGTAATATTTTAACAATACATAAAAATTATAACTGCGCTTTCTTTACTTTGGCAGCATACTACATTCATTCTGTGTACTCCTACAATACTGACAAGAAGTTCTTGCTTTTAGAAATTTGCATTCAGTACTAACCCGTCAACGACGGGTACTTCAGCTAGTTATTTATAAATTAGTTTATCACATGCCATGTCTATACAGCTTATACATATAGAAAAATTGAAATGTCAACATCCTTACTGGGTAATGTTAAAATATATTTTGTGGAGTTGAGGTTCCATACTCGCGAACAAAGGCTAATTAAAAATAAAGATTTCGACTGATAGCGAAAATGCCGTCCCCATAAAGGGACACTAGGCACAAATGGGTTTTTAAAAAAAGTATTCCAACCAAGGCAGGCTCCGTAGGCAGATGTCCTCGTGTAGGCTTCAGCAAACACAAAACAAACTGCTATAGAGAAAGAATTAAAGCGTATCATCATCTTTTGGGGACTCCCTGTATATTGGTGTTTGAAGGATAGAGATGGGGAAATACATGGGAAAATGGAGGTAAAATTAATTTTCAGCGGATATTCAGAATTGGCAGAACAGGCATAAACGATCTTTATGAGAGGAGGCAGGGGTGCAGCGAGAAAAAATTTTCGGGTGGTACCCAAAGGTGAAAATGATAGAATTTCGCACAGAAATGCTTGATTTGACATCCAATTAACAAATATCCAGAATTTCGGGGTCCCAAAAGGTACCTCTCCTGGCTGCATCCCTGAAAGGTGAAATTTCAAAGAAGGTTTCATAATAAAAATTATATTCAGTAATAGGTACATGCATACCCTCATAGAATATCCAGAAGCACAGAATTTTGAGTAACGATCTGTTCATTCACAAGAAATATTTATAGATTGTTGGAAAAGGTTCAAAATAAAATATCGGTACATGTTCCACCCTATATTACTGTCCATATAGTTTTGAGCAGGGCTTCGAACCGAAAACCGGAAAAAACCGTTATTTTGGTCTGGACGAAAACCGGAACTTAACCGAAAAAAATATCGGTTTATTTCGGTTCGATATATCTTAAGTCATTTTGTTGCTGTAACCAACTTATTAATAAAGTATACTGTAAGCAACTTACCAATTGAAAAATCTGGAGTGACTCCACTCGACTTTCCGAACACTTACGATTAAGATCATTACCAAGCATTTAAATAAATTTTAATCGATGAATAATTCAAATATATATACCAAAATGAAGCTCAATCGAATGTATCGTTTAAACGCTAGCGCACTTTCAAGAATTTCTCCCCATAGGCCATAATGGAAAAGAAATCTTTGTCGTAGCCCTGTAGAAAAACTATAAGTCCTATACACACCAAAATCAATACAGGTCTTGCGACGGTGGTTTATAACATATATACCCAATTTGAGCTCAATCGCATGCCCCGTTCAGGAGCTATCGTGTTCACTCACATACACACAAACACACATACATACACACATACATACATACATCTCGTAAAAATAACATAAATGAATTCAGAAGCCCTCTAAACGTGTCAATACACCAAAATCTCGAATTCGAATTTTTTCATGATTACAATTACTTTCCTTACATGGTACATATTCGGAAAGTAAAAATGAATAAAATCTTTTAAATTTTGATAAAATTACATTTTTTGTTTATGGTATAATTATATATTTTTGTACAAATAAGAATATTCGCAAAATAAAATGATTCACTCAGAACTGAACCGAAAAACCGTTATTTTTGACGGAACGAAAACCGGAACTGAACCGATATATTTATTTTTCGTTGAACCGGAATGAAAAAAAAAATTACGATTTGAAGAACCGGTTTTGAGAAACCCTGTACAGTACATTCTCATCTAACCAAGATTACAATTCTCAGATAAATACAGAAAGCCAGAGCTTATGACTCTTTTTCGCAAAACAGGAACCAAAGTTTCAGTCCCCCCCCCCTTCTTACGTCTAAGGTATGAACAGGTACCTGCCTACTTGAGGTTAGGGGTCGAAAAAGGTCATGCCAGCCCTCGTGATGTTAGGGATCAGCCATCTATCATTCCCTAATACACCTTGCTCCTGACGTCATCTATTCCATCTTGTCAATATTTACTAACAAGGTGCATTCCCTCCACCGTTATGTTGTAATAACGAGAAACTTTTTATGCGTTGGATATTTATTTCAATAACCTTATTCTAACTTTAATTATTTACTTATTTGTTCTTGGATTACCGAATATTCAGGTGCATAGGTGCACCCACGGAGGGGGCTATTGGGAATCAAGCCCCCCTTAAAGGTAGAAAGTTAGAAGTGAAAAGCATTAAAAATTGAAAATTGGTAGAAAGTTAGAAGAGTAGAAAGTTAGAAAGGTTAAGGTAGAAAGGTAGAAAGAAGTGAAAAGCTTTAAAAATTGAAATCCCTAATGAATTAAATTTTTTCTTTCTAAAAATTGTCTAGATTATTTTTAAAGTACTTTTTACAAAATAAATAAATAAATAAATAAATAAAAATAAAAATGTTAATCTATATAAATAAAATTAAACTTTTGTCTTACATTTCTTGGAATTCAAAAATTTTGCGATTTCTGTCCATTTCAAGCACCCGGGAATCCGATGCGACCCACAAAAAAAAGTTTCTCTGTCTGTCGTTCTGTCCTCCTGTCCGTGACGCTTTTTTTGTTTAAGCATCACGTAAAAACGACTGAAGCAAATGATATGAAATTGGGTGTCATGATAAGTGGTCACTCAACTTAAAACATAGGCGTCGATTTAAAAAAAAATCTTAATTAGATATTGAGATTTTGCGAAAATCGTTTCAAACTGCGTAAATTCGTGTTCGGGCATCACGTAAAAACGACTGTGACCAGCGATTTAAATGAAATTTGGTATCATGTGATTGGTGGTCACTCAACTTAAAACATAGGCGTCGAATTTCTAAAAAATCTTGATTCGATTTTGAGATTTTGTGAAAATCCTTTCAAACTGCGTAAATTTGTGTTCGAGCTTCACGTATAAACAACTGAAGCGATAATGAAATTTGGTATCATCATGATGGTCACTCAACTTAAACATTAGCCAGCGTATTTTTAAAAATCTTGATTTTCAGATTTTGTGAAAATCGTTCCAAGCTCCTTAAAATTGTGTTCGAGCATCACGTAAAAACGACTGAAGTGAATGAAATGAAATTCGTTATCATGATAGGTGGTCACTCAACTTAAAACATAGGCGTCGATTTTTAAAAAAATCTTGATTAGATTTTGAGATTTTGCGAAAATTGTTTCAAACTGCGTAAATTTGTGTTCGCACATCACATAATAACTTCAAAGGTGAAAAAAATGGTATTTGGTGAAATGATAGGTGGTCACTCATCTTAAACTATAAGCATCTAATTAAAAAAAATCGATCAGATTTCGAGATTTTGCGAAAATCGTTTAAAACTGAGTGAATCTTCGTTCACGCATTACGTAATAACGACTAAAGCGAATGATATGAAATTTGGTCACATGATAGATGGTTGCTCAACATAAACTATAGGTGTCCAATTTTTTAAACATTTTTATTAGATTTTGAGATTTTGTGAAAATTCTCTCAAAATACGTTTATATTTCTTCAAGCATCACGTAATAACGACTAATACGAATGATACGAAATTTGGTGATATGATAGTTAGTTGCTAATCTTAATTTATAGGCGTTGAATTTTTAAAATATTTTGATTACATTTTGAGATTTTGTGAAAATCGTTTTAAAATGCTGAAATTTTGTTCCAGCATCACGAAATAAAGACTGCAGGGAATGAAACGAAATTGGGTGACATGATAGGTTGTCACTCAACTTAAATTCTAGGCTTCCAATTTTTCAAAAATATTGATTAGATTTTGAGATTTTGCGAAAATTATTTCAATATGCGTAAATATTCGTTCGCGCATCCCATAATTACGACTAAAGCGAATGAAATGATATTACTTAGTTACTCTCTAACCTGTAATATTTTAACAATACATAAAAATTATAACTTCGCTTTCTTTACTTTGGCAACATACTACATCCATTCTGTGTACTCCTACAATGCTGACGAAAGTTCTTGCTTTTTGGAAATTTGCATTCAGTACTAACCCGTCAACGACGGGTACTTCAGCTAGTATTTAAATAAATACTTGCAATTAGAGTACGAAACACAGTTAAACTCGGTTTTAACGACACTGAAATGATCAGCTAATTTGACTATAACGAGTAACATTGCTTGTGCACATGCTGTTCTATGGGCAAGTCAAGTGGCATAGAATAGTTTACGCTATACGAAAGTTATAACTAAATGGAGGTTATTATAACCGAGTTCATCAGAATTTGTACCCTAGCCCCCCCCCCCTAAACTAAAATCCTAGGTGCGCCACTGTTTTCAAGTAATGCATAAATAAAAATAATCGTCTCCCCGCAACAAACATATTTTGGTCAATAATCTTTTACATGAATTACAAAACTGGAATATAAAAACTTTCAGTAAGTTTATTTATAATCTGTTCTAGATAGCATTCACCAGTAAATTGAAGATATGTCTTACGATTATAACTATCTTTTGCAATGTAATAAATATTTGTAATTTTACAGTTATGTCAAATACAGTTATGTCAAATACGTAATTATTCTCGGCGACATTTCATCATTAACCCTTTGAGGCGCAACCCTTTCCCAATGCTGAAAAAAGGGCAGCCGTTGCCATCGCTTGACTTAACTACCAGCAAGATGGCGAACAATCGAAACGTTCATCGCGTGCCACAGATCTAGCGACCCTTTTTTGACGCAGCTGGCTGTGCCCCACAGCCAGCTGTCCAGCTTAAATTTGTTCAGAAATACACAAGTTACTGACTGTTTATTAAATTGTCTGCCAACGGAGCAGCTAGTTAATTCTTTAAATCCAAGGTATTATCTTCGGGTAATAATGTTAAAAATTAATTGGTTTAGTGGAAATATGTTCTTAGTTTGTCAATACAACAGTAGAAATGCAATATCAAATGGTTTGATTTTCCGCCTAATGTCCAAAATTACTTTAGGGTCGCCCCAGTGTACGTTGTAAGGTACAATGCCTAATCGGCAAGTTCCCGCCCGTTATTAAAAAAATATAAATATATTGAAGGGTTATAAGAAAACCATCGGGTACACTTTTAAACTGATCACCCTGTACAACTCTGTAAGTGGCACCATTCAACTGGCTGTATCGAATCTTGACGCGTTAGCTGCTAAGCAGTGATATAAAACCGCAATCACTCTGACATAAGAAAAAAAAAGTTATTAAGCGCCAGGTGCTTTTTCATCTTAAGATGGTGATCTAAACTGTGGAGGGAAAGTCTGGGAAGTAGCTTAAAATGACACAATCTTTGATATAATCTGTCTTTAGCTGAAACTAAAAGTATAAAGTGACCCTAATAACTATACGATTCTATAGTTTCTAAAATATTAAATGTAGCCGAACATTTTTTAAAGAGTATTAGTTAAGCATTCGAAAACTGTAATCCGAAGTTTAGAAAACGCACTGTAAGAAAATCCTGGAACTTTCGTTGGAAGTAATGGTTTTTTATTTTTAAAAGTACAGTAACAGCTCAAAAGTTTGGACGAACACTGTTCGGGTGCTGCGAAAGGCGACTTTTCTAATGCTCACTCACTCACACGCCACTCGCTTGCTTACTAACTTACTTGCTTGCTTACTTACTTATTTAGGAATTATTACTTAAATAAAAATTATCATCTGTCCTTTGCTTTGAGATTATTAGATTTGGTCATTTCGAAAACATTAGACATGCATTTCTCAAACATGGTCAAATACATTATTTTAAGTATAATTTTTTTATCAGTGTAAATAAAATAAATCTACACATATTTTATAACCTAATCCTCTTATAAACGAAAATGAAAATCTATCTATGAATTTCTATTTCAGTTAGGTATACAAATCCACACCATTGGATAAATCTTAAAAATTTGAGCAAATACGTGTAAAGTATACAGAAAAATATTCTCGACATTAAGAATCTGAAAATACAATGAAACCTCGATTTAACGTCTATGAAGAGACCGAGAAGAAACAACGTTATATACGGAAAAATGCTAAATAGGGGTTGGAGAAAAAAAGTGCTGACAGTGAATTAAAGTGCAATTTAGGCTGCAGACTATTATTTATTTCTCTGCAGTAATATGGACGTTTAATTTTCAAAATTATTTTTTAAAAAAACCAGTTTTTTACTTTGAAAAATCTATTATTATTGTTATTATCTGCATGACAAATTTCACTTGTAATACATATGAGTTTTTGAAAAAAATGCTGTTGACCTTTAAAGCTTGAAAGAAAAGTTTTCATTACTTTCACAGCTAAGATGGCTTGAATCGATGACTAAAAATTATCTACCCTTCTTCATGGCTGTTTCTATCATCATACGAGCTATCTGATTCGGGAAAAAAAGCGTTCATTGCAGGAATTGTAACGTTTTTTAACAGTATAAGCATAGAAAATATTCGGCACCAATGGAGAATAACGTTATAGAAGGGATAACGTTAAATCGGGGTTTCACTGTATGCCTTTCCGAATTTTTAGAGATTTTTGATAATTTTTGAATTCTACAAACATTTTCTATATATATAATAGATGAAGAATGTTAGATATCGTCAGTGCGATTGACGTCCTTTTGATGTCACGGGTTTAAAAAATCTTTAGGAATACGATTATGGATTAACAAGCGTATGACGTAATAACAGTACCACCAGTGAGATAGTTTCGCTAAGTCTCTTTTTTAAATCATCTTAATTTTTCGGTGCGAAAAAGTCCTGAAGAATAGTTTTTCCTCTGCTGTACAAAATCTTGTCTGAGCGAAATCAAATGCTCGAAAAATTTTATGTTTTATATATTTTTTCCTTTCTTTCTTTCTTTCCTTTTTTTTTTAATTTAGCATACACACAAACACACACACACACACAAAGTGTTATACCCGTTAACCTGAAGCTCTTAGCCGCTCAAAAAGCACACTAATAATGTTCCACTAATATTTATTCTTCGTAAGTATAGGTTTGAGATTCTGGTGCAAATGTTAACTTTGAGAGGGGAAAATTTGGCAGATTCGAAAATTCTGCTCATTTTCAAAACTGCTTGTATTGATTTATAATTTTTCCACTAACATTATTTTAAATTTAAAACTTAAATTCAGACATTAATTGCCAGTCTTTCATCAAATTTTAAAAACTTTTGCACAAAATTACCATCGTTGCAATAACTGTAGCAGAAAAGTCTTTGCTTCTTCAAATTCTCAATATCTTGGTATCTAACGATTTCTGAGATTCGATCCAAAATCGATTGAATTTTCAATGACGAGTGTTAAAACGAAATGTCTGAAGTACGGGTACTTCAACAACTAATCATTTTTAAAAATCCGTACAAATTCTTGAAAAATATTAGGTATTCATGGTTGTTCAGCTTTTAATCATCCCTGAAAATTTGTGACTTAGGAGGATTTTGAAATAACAGATTCATTTATACAGGGTGAATCTAAACTCTTGGACAAAACTTTAAGAGGTGATACGTCACATATAAGGAAACAGAATCGCATAGCAATGTGGGGTCGACAACATCGTCTTCAGGTAGATGTTAATAATCACTTAGGAAAAAGTTCTGAAACAACAGTGCACTTTCCGACCCTTGTTCGTCAGAAATTAATGCATTTCTCTCCGAAAACAGAAGACTAAAATTCATAGTTTAAAAATTCTATTTTATTTCGCGGATGAAATTTTTGGAGACGAGCCTATTGTTTATGAAACTTGGTTCAGAAATTAGACGAACACTTCAATACTTTTCACAAAGTGATTATTACCAGGTAAGTGAAAACTGCGTTTTTGACCCCACATTGCTATGGGATTCTGATTCCTTATTATGTGCCCTATCACCCCTTAACCCTTTAACGCGAGGTGTCCTCGCCGTGAGGACACCAAACTCTGACGTTTTGACTGTTGCCAGTCAAGAAGAATTGATTTGATTTCTATCAAAATAGTTGCGAGTGACAGAGCTCCACGGGAATCCTTTACTTTTTAGCGCGTCATTTCCCGACAGAAAATGGTCATGATTATTTTTAACAGCACTGACATCTGCTGAAAAATGGAAGAATGCGAGAACTGATGGATAGATTAGATTGCCCAATGCTGAAAAAAGGGCAGCCGTTGCCATCGCTCGACTTAACTACCAGCAAGGTGGCGGACGATCAAAACGTTTATCGCGTGCCACAGATATAGAGACCCTTTTTTGACGCAGTTGGCTGTGCGGCACAGAGAGCTGCGTCAAAAAAGGGTCTCTAGATGTGTGGCACGCGATGAACGTTTCGCTCGTCCGCCATTTTGCTGGTAGTTAAGTCGAGCGATAGCAACGGCTGCCCTTTTTTGCAGCATTGGGAAAGGGTTGCGCCTCAAAGGGTTAACACAAAACTCAATCTCATGCGGACAAAAAAAAAATGTTTAAATACATTCTACTGCCGAAACCCGTAAAATAACGAGCAAATTTTCGGCACCTATCCATGCAAACCTACCACTACAGCTGCCGTCAAAAAAGGGTCTCTAGATCTACGGCCCGTGATGAACGTTTCGATCGTCCGCCATCTTGCTGGTAGTTAAGTCGAGCGATGGCAACGGCTGCCCTTTTTTCACCATTGGGAAAGGGTTGCGCCTCAAAGGGTTAAAATTTTGCCCAAGAGTGCAGATTCACCCTGTATACTATCTTGAATGCAAAGGATTGCTTGTCCATACTGTTTCCATACAAGAAGAGTAATTGTCGCTTATTTATACAATTGCCTGGTAATAAAACTTAGTAACATATCATTACACTCCGCTACATCAATTTTTTGACGCATCAGCCGAAGGACGCAGTGGTACCAAAAACGCAATCAGTCCGGTATCGAAATGCAATCAGTTATTCAACGCCAGGTGCCAGATTCTGAAGAAAAAAAAAACCACCTTAAACAATTTTTATTTCTTGATTCATTAATACAATTCAGGTCATCATAATCTTTACTGCCGATAGCATCGCCGGAATTCCGCTACCCGTAGTAAAGAGAAGATGCACAGACATCTGCCGCAAGTAAAGGGCAGTACAGTTAATGGGGTTTACATACATACATGGCAGCGACAGCGAGCGATGTCTGTACGCGGCGGGCCTCTTTCTCTCTTGGAGAAGGAAAGCAGCAACCACAGTCTTTTAAGAGCCAATGACCAAAATTAAAGGGGGAAATAATAATAATAATAAAAGAAGAAGAAGAAATGGCGATAATAAATAAATAGATAAAAGAGTGAGACATATTCTCTCTCCCCTTCAGCTGGCGCTTGCTAAGCGGTTCTTGCTCCCAGATCGAAGACTTGTCGAACATCTTCTGGTTTTTTGGAGAGGGGGAGAAGGGTGGGGAGGGGGGGTGGGCTGCAACTTCGATTGATAGGAAATCGGCTTTATGAGGGGAGAAGGTTAGTTACGTTCCAAGTGAAGGTTTAGCTGGACTTGTTTTTATGCCGATGTATTTCGAAGAAAAAAAAAATTGTGTTTTAGGTCTTGGTACACAAATTGAAATAAACTAATAGCACCATGGTCTCCAAAAAAAAAATGCCAGATGGTTCTTCATAAGTTGCTTTATACAGCTCTGCCTTTTGTGAAATTTTCAGAAAAAAATTCTTAAACATGGATCTGCACTGCAAAATTTTTCGTTGACACGTTTTGCGAAAATTTCCGAGCTTTAAGATATTTTAAAAGTTTTGAAACTGATTTTTGAAATTTTTCTAAAAGTTTTGAAACTGATTACAGATTGATCGTTTGTTTCAGTATGTAGTGCAGCTTGTGAAGAGACTGTTTCAAAATTTTAAAGTGCTTGGCATTAGTTTATTTGTACTTCACTTGATTTTTTCGAACTACACCGTTAACCCTTTGAGGCGCAACCCTTTCCCAATGCTAAAAAAAGGGCAGCCGTTGGCAAAGCCAGCTGTCGTCAAAAAAAGGGTCTCTAGATCTATGGCACGCGATGAACGTTTCGATCGTCCACCATCTTGCTGGTAGTTAAGTCGAGCGATGGCTACGGCTGCCCTTTTTTCAGCATTGGGCAATCTATCCAGCTGTTCTCGCGTTCTTCCATTTTTCAGCAAATGTCAGTGCTGTTAAAAAGAATCGTGACCATTTTTTTACGGGAAATGACGTGCTAAAAAGTAAAGGATTCTCGTGGAACTATGTCACACGCAACTATTTTTATAGAAATCAAATCTATTCTTCTTGACTGGCAACAGTCAAAACGTCAGTGTTTGGTGTTCCCAGAGCGGGAACACTGCGCGTTAAAAGATTAAAGCTGTTCTTTTTGAAAAAAAATGCAACTTTTGAACAGCTTCTTTTACGAATTTAATTACGTTATGGATTAAGAAAAATTTAATGTCTCCTTACAAGTTGTAGAGTGAACTGGTACAAACAACAAACCTATATAAGAGCTACGAAACACTCAGCAAAAAAATATCTAAACATGCAGAATTTTGCAATATTCTTCCTAACAGATAACTCCTCGGCCCATTTTTGGAAGCAGTTTTCGTGCTTATGAATTTATTCTGAAATTTGTATGAGGCATACAGCGTTACTGTTAGTGTTAGTCCATAGTGCATTGAATGAAGAATTATTATTATTATTATTTTTTTTAAAGTGCTCATTATAAGTTCGTTTTTAAAGCTGTTTAAAAGTCTTGTGACGCAGTGGCGGCTCCTCCATTTGAGCACGTGAACTCCCAAAGAAAAAAAACTAAAAAAATAAACTTATTAATAAATTAAATATTAAAAAAATATCATATACACTTCTAAATTTTGTGAATTTAAAACAGGAGTTTTACTCTCCGCCCACGGCCCATTATTATTAAGTACGCTTGTAGCTAACGCAGTGCTTTGAAGGTTGCTACAGCACAGTACTTCCTCCCATCGCACGTGCGAGCGGAAACAATTCCCTTCTGAACCGGCCACTGAGAACAGAAGCGGACAGTCCTCACAAAAGTAAGGCGCTGCTGATGTCATTCCGTTCGCACATTTTGAGTTTGCACACGGAGAATTTTTTGCTGGTTATCTCTTCCGGATCCTCCCTTGGTTTGTTATGTTTGGTTAGTTGTGTTTTTGTAGGTTCATTTTCTTATTATTTTCTTTATTTTTATCGTTTTTTACTACAATATTTCTTACGAACTAGTGCAAATAATTAATATGGAAGTAAAGTAAGTATTCCTGAGCTAAAGCAATGCCATTTTTCAATATTATCCTTTGAAAAATAATTGAAATAAAATGAATCAAGACAACACCTTTGCTGAAACTTATCTTGGTGACAAAATGTAAGACTAAAGATTACTTGTGGTCTTTCAGTTGCATGCATTGTTTTCTTTTTGCTGTTGTAAACGCAAATATGCGTATTTCAACGTGTAAGTTGCGTCGTATCTGCATTCTTAATTTTCGAAATTTATTTTGTGAACCTCCATTTAAATAACCCACGAGCCGCCGCTGCTTGACGACAATCGCTCTTCAGGTGGAACACACTACAAAGAATAATCATGCTAAATTACAGAACAGCGTGTGGGTAAACGTTAAGCCAACACGTTGTGATGTAGACTGTGTCCATTTGCTATACAATGTTCTTAGTGATTGGCTTATCAACGTCATTAAGTCATTTTGTGTGTGGATTTATAATACACAGTGCTGTATTATTTTACAGCACAACGTGTGGGTAAACGTAACGCCAACACCTTATGATGTAGACTGTGTCAACTGCCGTACAAGGTTCTTCGCGATTGTCTTATCAATGTCATTTTTTGAATAGATTTACAACACACAGTGCTGTATTATTTTACAGCAATATGTGGCAAAATTACAGGCATTTCTTACAGTGCACCTTAGTAAATATTACTTTGATACATTTTAGCTTTTAAAATATAAGCTTTTGGAAAGAATTCGGGATTTTTTTTAACATTCAGCACTAAGTATTTTTGATAAGCCTTTGATGTAACTTTCAGTGTAAAAAACATTATATCTTACAAATATAACTTCAAACTATTTTTAATATAACCAAAATTATCTACATACACAGAAATCTCACCGCAAAATGGGCTAAAGTCGGTTACTGAAACATTTTGAAAAATTATTGCTGCTTGTTTCGAACTCTTGCCTAAATTTTCCACAATTTTGGTGTGACTTGTAATTTCTTTTTTTTTTTTCTTTGACACAATTTATTTGATTTTAGAACTGTTTAAGAACCACGTGACAAATGTAGTTCTTTTCTAAATTGGAGGAAGGTTTTGTGATAGACACAGATTTCTGACGTTGAAACTAACCTTTGTAGTCCAAAGACTGGTGGAATTATTTGTAATCATCAACTCAAAACATAGTTACTTTATAAATGAATAGAGATCATATGCGAATCGCATATGTCTACACGTCTACAATATATCACTCAGAGCCGTGCTAGCAGGTACTGCGGAACCAAAAGACCCAGATTTCTATCCGTACTGATCAGTCCGATCTGGATTGGTCAGTTTGATTGCAATATACTACAGTAATGTGCGAATTGATTGGGACTTCATTTTTCATAAAATTCTTGAAGTGTGGTTTCATGATTTGGAAGTCAAAACTTTACACTCTTAATGAAGTCTATGCCAAAACGTGTACATGATATCATTAAAGCTAGAAAGGGGCATATTTGGTAACGATTAATATGCCAATCACGTAACTGAATTTGTTTTAGTAAAACTGTATGTGAGAAAAATTTTGTCTTTGTCCCAATTAATTTGCACAGTACTGTAAATAAAACAGTGAAAGTAGATAATTTTACGTACTTTGGGAATATTATAAATAGTTTGAAATAATATTTGTTTGATCCTGTTTAATTTTAGCTGTTTAATTTGTATTTCTGCTGAGTAAACCCAAATTTCTGTTTTTTTTCTTTTCCAAAAAGTTTTATTTTTAGATATAGTTTCTTTTCTTTTCTTTTCTTTTTTTTTTAGAAATACGACAGTATTCACCAAGCAACAAAGATCGATTCTCCGTGTTACCATTTTGTAGCACTATTTAGAATCATACGAAAAGGTAGATAATTTTACACATTCTATGGGAAGATTATAAAATGTTATATTTAAAAAATTGCTATAAAAAGAATTGAGAAGAAATTGCAAGAAAATATTATTTGTTGTTGTTGTAACTGTTGTTCAATTAAAGATTTCACCAACATTTTTATGCTTACAAGGCGGTTGACAATATTCTTTTAATTTCGTTTCCATCAAACAACTCTGGCGCAGTATGTCCTATTTGGACCTTGTGCCATTAAACATCAACCAACCAACCAACCAATCCATCAAACAACTAAAATTTACATCGTCTTTTAAGGACAGTTACCTTTCAGAATAATAAAAGAAGATGATATTAAATACAGATGTAACAAGTTACTCTGATCCATACAGTTCAATTTAATCTGATCAGATCAGTTAGATCTCAACTGATCCAGACTGACACCGCCTGTATGATTTCCAGCGTAGGATAATCACCTCTTCTCAAAGATACTCCAGCCCTACCATGGCCGATTGGAAGACTCTGAACACGACAAATATCTGATGCGCGAACTTCCTGGCTTCGGACCTAGCGTGCGGCCATCGGTCTAACAGTCTGGAATTTCAGGTGGTTTTCTCCAGATGTAACGTGAATACGCGTTAGAACCTCTTGAAAAAATCCTCGGTCCAAGGCACCTTTCTTTTAGGCACATAATCCTCCAGTAGCTTTGCGTTGATCAATCCATTGAGGATACTTTAGATTGAGGGGAAAAGAGCACAAACCTCCGCACTTTGAAGACCTTCGAAGTTGACGTTAATAACTTCAAGACAGTCTATGGCAGTCTTGCGGATATTCTATAGCCTAAGCTGTTAGTCTTAGGCTATACAATAACACGAAACGCGCCAGACAACTCATGCAAATTTCAGAAAAGAAAAGAAAAGAATATTTTTTCTCAAACACGTCAAAACACTTTCTTCAAACCCATCTGATGTCCATTGTTGAGAAAGTGCAATACCTCCTCGAGAAACCAAAACCCCCGACATACTCCATCAGGTTATCTTAACATTTTAACAAAGATGGATTCGCAGCGGCTATTTCTTCACCTCAACTCCACCTGCATATCGGGCACCGTATACGGCACTAGGAAAAAAAAATATGCATGAAAAGCATTTCGGATCGTAACCCCGATGAGACCCCCCCATCCCCCCCGAAGCTGTCAATCACGCGTCCCCCTACACTCTCTCTCGCGAGACAGTCCTCATATAGAGTATATAGGTACCTGTCCCATCTAATTTTTTTTTTTTTTACGTAATTTCATTTTTATTTATTTTTTAACCCAGTAAGGTCAGCGGTTTTCAAGTCGCCCCGCTGTGTATCTTGACGATGAGCGACATGGGGCGTAGTGGGTGTTCGCATCGCGACTGTATAGGTATTGCTGCGAACTTGGAATTCTTTTTGCATCACCGATATTGGGGGTGGGTCGAGCGGTTTTTTTTTTTTTTTTTCTGTTCTTCTCCATTACTTCAATGGAAGTAGAGTGGAGGGATATGACAGGTGAGAGGGCTAATTGTCGAGAGTGGCTGTGTTCAGATTGTTTGGATTTTCTGTTTTCTCTCTACATAGGATTTAAACTGAAACGTACCGTTTCCATGCATATCACTTTAGTGAAAACCTACTGCCAGGGACTGATTTCCGGCAAGGCATTCGGGGCAAGCGCCCCGGCCCCCCCAACGAAAAGGGGGCTTCCCAAAATTACCCTCTAAGTTTAAATACTTGCAAATTTTAATTTTAACTTAAAATAAGCGACATAAAAACTAATTTCATGAAAAATAATAGTATAAATAATAATTTGTTAGTATTTTACAGCGGTAGCATTCAGGGGCGTAGCCAGAAAATTTTCATGGGGGGGTGGGGGTTACGATTACTGCAACTCACATATATGCATACATGTGTGTGATAAGGGAGTGAAGAATAAATAATATAATTGTTAAAATTAAATAATATATTGTGAAAATTAAATAATATAATTGAAATATTATTATTCTATATAATTTTATTACTATCGAACTACATCATTTCATTTGAATCATCGAACTACATCATTTCATATGTGTGTGATAAGGGAGTGAAGAATATACATTTTGTATGGCAAAAAATTCCTCATGGGGCGGGGTTATGACCCCCTAACCCCGCCGTTGGCTACGCCCCTGATAGTATTATATCTACACCTTTTTTTAGCTAAACGGGACAGTCTCAGTACAGATGATTTTCAATCGGAACATATAAAAGGAAATAGCCACCTAAGTAGAGTAAAATGAGGATTTATCCCACTATAAATAAGTGCTCTGATACAAAGATCAGGAAAATAAATACTAAAATATTGAGGAACTTGTTACTTGAAAAATTTGGAATGAAAACAACGATTGAAAATTAAATAATATAATTGAAATATTATTATTCTAAATAATTTTATTACTATCAAACTACATCATTTCATTTTGCATCTTGATTAAATAATCATTTTTATGTTGTTATAACAGCCTTATTTGTAAGGTATTATTATGAAAGTTGCTTTGCAGGGCATAAGAAATTTTTCTTAAGAAGGACCGTCAATAAAGATTTTGCACTAGGCCCCCATCTCTGAAAATGGGTCCCTGCCAACTGCGCATTCATCTGCGCAGAGTCTCCTGTTTTATTAAACCAAATTAAAGGATTTCCAAAAAAAAAATTATTTTTAATCATTTTTAAAGAAATTTTGGCACCCGAAAAACAGGCAGAGATTTTGTTTAAAAATTCAATATTTTATGTATACACAACAATTTGAATTCTATAGTTTTTTGGGCGTTTAAAATTTGGTTTCGTCCACTTTGTGTAGTTACAGCTGTACTGTAAAAGTTTGGCTTGAAATCAATTAAACGTTCTATAGTAGGTGATCGTAAAAATAAATGCTTGTGGAATGCATTTCAGAAATAGACCAGATTCGGTGCACAAAGCCGTTTTTAAAGGGCTTATATTTAAACAAGCTATTTTTAAAGTTTTTAACAGTTATGGTTACAGAATCAGAGACGTTACTTATTGAAGACTGCAGTCATAGTCAAGAATCATTGTCATGATCATAGTGAGTGACTCAATCAGCGACTTTTCAACTTTGAGTCATACATTTGTAACCAGTTTTTCTTTTAACTTTTAACCTTTTCGCGCCGACTGTCACGTATACGTGCCAGTAAGAAACGCACTCAGTTCCCGGCCGACACGCTGGCGTGCCAGAGCGTTTCCTCGTTCACCCCCGGCCGTCACACAGTTGTGCCAGTGTCCTGGAACGTTTTAAAAACTATAACTTTTGGCACAAGATGGCATTGTATGTCCATGCGGTTACAGATACATGTAGATTTGACCTTCTACTCAGAATGGGAGTAGCATGACTCACATACACGTGGTTTTTGATAATATAAACGTAAGTTGAAAGGAATGTTTCTGAATGGTATACTTTATGACGGCTCTATAAATTCGTACGTGGTATTTCTTTATAGTAAGCAGGGAGTTTTATTTTCGCTACAGCGTTGGGTATTACGGTTTGCAGTCCAGTTTTTAGTGGATAATTAGATCTAGTAGACGTGGATTTTTTCTCATTTTACAGTTAGAATGTCGAAGCTTCGAAAGTGTTAGAGCTTGAAATAGCAGAAATGGCGCAAATTATTTGAAATAATGAGATATTGATTCTGAAGCAGATTCGGATAGTAGTGATAGTGACACTATAATATATTCTGATTGTTCTGTTCATGGATTTTGGCTTAATCGCGAAAAACTCTCCGGCCCTGGACAGACATTTGCGAAAGAGACTGCCGGCCTCAGCGATAAGCGCGCGTTTGCGCTTCCCGTCGCGAAAGGGTTAAACCTGAAATTTCGGAAGAAAGAAAAAAAAATAAAACGCAGAAACAAAGTTGTACAGCTGATATTAATATTATTTTATTCAGCTCCAGTTTAAGTATGATAAGTTTTATTTTGAAAATTAAATGAGAATTTTGTTTCCGGACGTGATCATACTAAAATACTTTTTGAAAAAATAAATTATTTTTGAAAAATAATAATAATATTCAAACATTTTCCCCATTTAACTGTGATGCAGATAATAGAGTAGAAGGCTGAAGTGTGAAAGTTCCACTTTCGGGCCTATCGCGCAGCTGTCGATCCAACGGTCTGGAGTTTTGGTCGGTTTTCTCCAAATGTAACGTGAATACGCGTTAGAAGCCTAAAAAAAAAATCATCCGACCAAGACGCCCTTCACCAACACCTCCTACATATAGAAAGCCTAACAACTGAAGCTTTGACGTCACCACTAGGCCTTCAAGTAGTGACGTCATCACATTTTTATTTTCTCAAAGTAAAACTATTTAAATTTTCTGGTGAATGCTACAAATATTAGAAAATATCTTAAGTTAAAGATAAAAATTAAAATACCTATGTAATCGAAAACAATTCATTATGATCTATTTATTTATTACATTACATAATTAGCTACAGTTAAAAACTTTCCCTTTATCGTAAAATTAAATGTCCTATCTCAAATCATTAAAATGCAGTTGTGAGTGAGTAAATTCACCAGAAATTTTAAATAATTATGAAACTTAAATTGTGATGACGTCATTTTTGAAGGCCTACAGATGGCGTGAAAGCTTGGTGACGTAGCATTTATTAGGCTTTCTACATCTAGGAGGTGTTGCCTCCAACTCTTAGGCAGATGCCCCTCGTGCAAGCTTGCCTTAACCCTTTAACGCGCAGTGATCCCGCTCTGGGAACACCTAACTCTGACGTTTTGACTGTTGCCAGTCACGAAGAATAGATTTGATTTCTATAAAAATAGTGGCGGGTGACATAGCTCCACGAGAATCCGTTACTTTTTAAGCACGTCCTTTCCCGTAAAAAAATGGTCACGATTATTTTTAACAGCACAGACATCTGCTTAAAAATGGAAGAATGCGAGAACAGCTGGATAGATTGCCCAATGCTGAAAAAAGGACAGCCGTTGCCATCGCTCGACTTAACTACCAGCAAGATGGCGGACGATCGAAACGTTCATCGCGTGCCACATATCTAGAGACCCTCTTTTTGACGACAGCTGGCTGTGCCGGCATAGCTTGCTGGTAGTTAAGTCGAGCGATGGCAACGGCTGCCCTTTTTTGCAGCATTGGTAAAGGGTTGCGCCTCAAAGGGTCAACACAAAACTCAATCTCATGCTGACAAAAAATGTTTAAATACATTCTACTGCCGAAACCCGTAAAATAACGAGCAAATTTTCGGCACCTATCCATACAAACCTACCACTATTTTTTTTTTTTAACCACACACACGCAATATCACGGCTCGAACGTGTATAATCCTGCTATCCCAGTATCAGTTTTCCCAAGAATCTGCTCCAGCCACGCGCCAGGCCTCATCAAACGCTGTCAAAATATCGGACGTGTCTGAGCTGCATGTCAATGAAGCGGACGGAAGTAGATATCTACCTACCAATAAAACTCGTTACGCCCTCCCCCTCTCTCTCGCTCACTGCGACCGTGATCGGGCGCAGGTGATGTCCGTCTTTGTTTTTCTCCGCCAGTGTCCGATCTCAGGTTTTTTTTTTTTTTCATCGTCTGTAGAAATGGAAGATTGGGTATATATGTTTATCGCTTTGGCTATCTGCCAGGTTGGTGTGGATAATGACTATTAGACATTCATCGGGTCTTATTCCAGTGTCTTTTTGTTCTTGTGCTGATTGGTTGGTTGTTCGATCGTTCCTTTTTTATGTAAATTTCGTTGTCTTTCGTTTAACCCTTTGAGGCGCAACCCTTTCCCAATGCTGAAAAAAGATCAGCCGTTGCCATCGCTCGACTTAACGACCAGCAAGAGGGCGGACGATCGAAACGTTCATCGCGTGCCCCAGCTCTAGAGACCCTTTTTTGACGACAGATGGCTGCGCCGCACATCCAGCTGCGCGTCAAAAAAAGGGTCTCTAGATATGTGACACGCGATGAACGTTTCGATCGTCCGCCATCCTGCTGGTAGTTAACTCGAGCGATGGCAGGCACAGCCAGCTGTCGTCAAAAAATGGGCTCGAGATCTGTGGCACGCGACGAACGTTTCGATCGTCCGCCCATCTTGCTGGTAGTTAACTCGAGCGATGGCAGGCACAGCCAGCTGTCGTCAAAAAATGGGCTCGAGATCTGTGGCACGCGATGAACGTTTCGATCGTCCGCCATCTTGCTGGTAGTTAACTCGAGCGATGGCAGGCACAGCCAGCTGTCGTCAAAAAATGGGCTCGAGATCTGTGGCACGCGACGAACGTTTCGATCGTCCGCCATCTTGCTGGTAGTTAAGTCGGGCGATGGCAACGGCTGTCCTTTTTTCAGCATTGGGCAATCCATCTAGCTGTTCTCGCATTCTTCCATTTTTCAGCAGATGTCGGTGCTGTTGAAAATAATCGTGACAATTTTTTTACGGGAAACGACGTGCTAAAAAGTAAAGGATTCTCGTGGAGCTATGTCACCCGCAACTATTTTTATAGAAATCAAATCTATTCTTCGTGACTGGTAACAGTCAAAACGTCAGAGTTTGGTGTTCCCAGAGCGGAAACACTGCGCGTTAAAGGGTTAACCCCTTAACAGTCAGTGGTTTCCACCCTTTGAGATTTGAATACAAGGAGATGGCATTAGCTATCTTCAGCATTGAACGAAGTAACTGTGTTGGTCTAAGTATGGCGGATCATTTTGTTTGGTTTCTTTTTAAATAACAGTGAAAGATGCACAATTTTACGGATTAAAAAGTAAAGATGCGCAATTATATGTTACAATGGTTCTAAGCACAAAATCTCAGCATTCCGCAGTTAAAAGTTTTACACTTATGTCAAATACGTAATTATTCTTGGCGCCAACTTGGCTCCATTACTTCTTTTAAATTGAAACTGTCACCATAGAATAACACAGTCATATTGCAATGAGGTCTAAGCAATAGGGCGAACCGGTTACAGTTGCGGTTTCGCTATCATATAGCTAATGTCGTCTCCTTGTATTCATATCTGCAATGTTTCCACCTATGAAACCACCTTTTTTCAACCTTTCGAAGGGAAAGCGGTTTCACTTCATTCTAGTAGATTTTGCTGATGTCAGTGGTATTTAGTAAGCTTATTTTTTGAACAATTGTAAATATTTTTCCTAAGTATGCGAAAGATTCACGCGTATTTTGTTATCTATAACCGTTTTGTAGAAACAATGTCTATCAATCGTGAAACCAAAAGAAGTAGACAAGGACCTATTTGCATGTATCGGGGGGAGGGGGCTCTTATGGAAACTTTCGACGCGACTTTCATATCACACCATACAAAGAAGCAGCGGCGTATGCAAGGGGTGGGGGAGGTT
Organism: Cheiracanthium punctorium; assembly: GCA_038373885.1. Classification (NCBI taxonomy): domain Eukaryota; kingdom Metazoa; phylum Arthropoda; class Arachnida; order Araneae; family Cheiracanthiidae; genus Cheiracanthium; species Cheiracanthium punctorium. The sequence goes on along the minus strand of JAWZYV010012563.1, from coordinate 700,973 downwards.
GAAGGTTCAGCACCCCAGCTAGTTAAATTTTTTTTAAACAAAATGTCCATAAATTTTGAATATTTAGCTTAAATATTACCATTTTACACAAATTTATGTCTGTAATCCCCCTCTTTGAAGGAAGTCTGCATATACCACTGCAAAGAAGGATGCTATAACGGCATAAAAAATGATTATTCAATGAAGCAAAATGAAATGCGGTAGTTTGATTAGAATAATATTATGTAGGATAATAATATTTCAATTGTATTATTTAATTTAAAATCGTTAATTTCATCCCATATTTTTCAAGTATCATGTTCCACAATACTTTTGTATCTATTTTTCTAATGTTTATATCAGAGCATTTATTTATACTGGGATAGATCTTCACTTTATCTAGGAAGCTATTTTCTTTTACATATTTCAATAGAAAATCAGCTGAATGATTTCCTCGCGATCAGCATACGTAACAACATATGCCAAGCCCAAATGATAAATTTGCGCTTAATAATTGACCGAGACCACATTTAGCTGAAAAAAGTTACGGATACAATGCTAGTGCTATGAAATAACAACTGAGTAATTATTATTACTGTTATTATCTGAAAGTTTAGTCTCTCTTACTTTTAATTAAAATGGAAATTTGAAAATTTTTTTAACTTAAAGGGTAATTTGTGGGCCACGTTTTCGATGTGGGCCTGGGCGCTGGCCCCGAACTCCTTGCCTGAAATCAGTCCTTGGAATTAGATATCATTACTGCTTTTGTGACCAATGGTTTGAAGTATCAGGAATCGTTTTTCCATTTGTGAGAAGTAATCAAGATACGGCTGCAATGTGATAGACATTTCATGTCTGTTGTTCCTTGTATACAAGTGCATTTTCATTCCAAAGGCAGTCATTAACCAAGTACAGAATAACACAACAGAAGTACAAACACAGGAACATATATTGGAAAGTGGCAACCATTGGCTAACGGGATTCGAACCCGAGACCTCATGGCAGGTGCGCAAACCCTCGCCACCGAAGGGTCTAGAAATCAGAGGTTTCAAAGTGAAACCATCGAACGTTAAGGCGTAGCTGAAAAGCCATATCACAACCTCTATGGGAGACTCCCACAACAACTCTGACATTAATTGTCAATATAACAGATCATGTTTCTTTAAAATTAGATACCAAAAAAAAAAGAAGTAAAAGACTGACAAGTCTTTTTATTAACATTCAGTATTTTGCAGAAATTCAGTATATCCTCCTCCTACCCGACAAAAACCTCGAATCTCAAATTAAATGAAAATCTAATCATTCTTTTAAAAACATATTATATTTAATGACAAATAAATTACGTATTTTTAAATAATTTTTCAGAACAGCCTAGTTACTAAAAAGCAAAGAATTGATAGCCCCCGCCAACGAAGATAATCAAGAAATTTTAAAAGAGAAACAATGTCCCACTAGTTCTTTTCAGCTACTTGAATTTTAGAAAAAAAAATTATTCACAAATTCAAAAAAGGAAATTTACTAACACTCAAAGTTCTTTTCTTTGTGTGTGTAGGTAAACAAAAATAACATTGTTCTCCACAGATCTCCATTTTAATTCTTTTGTCTGATAGTAAAACCATTTGTGGAGAATTTTTATACTCACACGAAATAAAACGATTTTATTCAAAATATTTAAGCAAAATCGTTAGTTAAAACCAGTACAATTATTTGTATTACATGTGATACACGGGGAGGGGGGTGAAGACTAATGGGGTTATTTAGTTAAGAAACAGAAATGAAAAAATAATCACCCATGCTTTTATACTTAAGGGATTGACGAAGAAGATATTGGTACTTATGGGATTGACAAAGAAGATATTGAAACATTTTGGAATTTGTCTGTCCTGATTTCGACTTGTTTGTCTTTCCTTCTATCGTAAATTTGCATTGATTCTTGCAAAGATTACTCTAAGGATTTGCCCTTTACCCTGTTAAGAATGGTTTATTAAATACAGATAGTTTATTTTCTAATTTTTAATTAACACTTTCCAACAGATTTGAAGTTTATAACTTTGTTTTGTCTGTATGTCAGTTACAAACAAAAGCTTGCTATTGTTACAGTGATTCATAAATCATGTTCTGCGTTGAAAACTGTGCATGTAACATTTATAGCTCATGTAATTTTTTTATTTAAAAAAGTTCTTATCACTATAAAAACTATATACTAATTTTATTTTCTTTAAAATTGATTAAATGCTCCAAATTATACTTCACATGCATGCCTGAGAAGAAAATATCAGTCCAGCCTATGCATCAGAGAAAAGATTTGAATTGCTACCAATGGCGACTTTTCTTTATTCTTTGGCAATTTACTGATGTGCATAATCCTGTTAAGAGTGGCATTAAAACAGTTCTCCACGCATTATTATGCATAATCCTTGACAGAATGGCATACTTTGTACAGCATGTGCTTAATATTTCATCTCGCCATGGTTCAAATATCCAAATTGTAACACAACAAAATATGATTTGTTTATACTCGTAAGATAATTTTCGCCACTGGAAGCGCTGATCACGGATCTTATTGAAGATCTACATTTAATTTTTGTCCGCTGAAAATTAGTGAACTGTTAAAGCCTTAATAACGCAAAGTGAGTGTGATCAAGTTTAACCTTGGCTCTGTCTATAATGATTTCTGTACCTGCAGGGGACGTCAATGCTATCCCCCCTCCAAGAAAAAAAAATTACATACCACTGTTCCACTGTATAGTCCAAAATTCTGCGGCTGATAATGACTTAAGTCTTCGAGTGCTTTATTTGTTTTGAATGACAACCTAGCAATTAAAATTTTTTCATTAAATTTAAATTAGAAAAATTCGCTGGATGAAGACTTTGCTAAAGGGATATCTGACTGTGTCTTGTGTTAGAAACATATCTTTGAATATAGTGATGCAGTTGGTAATGACTTAGACCTTTCTTAACCTCTCTTGTTGTGGATTGTACTTTGATCTGCTGATGTGATGAAATAAACGCTGAATCATAGCTGATAGCCATCCGTTGCCATCTTCCATGGATCTATGTTAAACTAATAATTACATAACAGTTATGAGCTCTGCCGATCCATCTGCTAGAGCGAATTCATTCCGGTTTAGTCTTTCTGTCGAGTTCTTTGCTTTGATATTTTCAGGCTGGTAAAAGAAATAGCTTTCCACAGAAGAACCAGCGCGATAAAATCTCTAGTAAAATTTCTTTAGCATATGACATGCCAGTTATTCAATCCCCTAAATGTTTGAATTATTTCTTAATATACATAATTCCCTGTACTAAGGATGGTGTCCGGCAGTGGCACAGACCGTTAATCTCGGCTCCCGTAAGAACAGCCAGGCTAAAGCAATTGTGTGATCGCTTCCATATTATCCTTAATCCTTCACGCCCTATAGAAGGAGTTTGGTATACTGTGAACGGAAAGTTCACAGCACGCATTTTTAACGCTTTGCTAACTTGCACCGCCCATAACTTGTACCCGTAAATTGCTTGTTGAAAAATTCTCATTAGTTCTTATTAGATGTAACAAAACGTTTTCTTAGCTCAAAAAAGGCAATGTGATGTATCAGTTTGGTTGAATGAAAATACCTTTTGCTAAAGCAACAAAACAAAACTACCCAACTATTTAATCAAACAAATTTTGTTGAATTCAACAAAACATTTTTTAGTAAGTAACAAAATCCTGTTACAAATAGCTGTTTTTACGAAAGGTTCATCAAATTGTAATTTAGGGAGCATTTTAAAACTATGCAGCTAACTTTGAACTGGCAAAGTTTGGTTTTGTGACATAACAGATTTTTTGTACCACATTCATGCTTGGATAAAATCTTGTAAAATTTCTCCAGCGTATTTGTTGAATATAGTTTAAACTCCAGAATCGAAGGAGAAAGTCATAGAAAAATTATTCTGACGTCATATTCCACTAAATGCAGCAGTTCGAAGTAAGATTGTAAATCGCAGACGTCCGCATTCTAACTTAACATGATAGATAGGGATGGACGCTAGACGAGACAGAGATGTACAGCTGTTTTGCGAGACGAAACAGACATTTTTAACATTACGATATAGGGATTTTGCGAGACGAGACAAAGCTTTTAGGCTGTTTTGCGAGATGCGAGACGCCAATTTTCCGTCCCTACTGAAAGAGCATTACTATTTTTAAGACTGTGGTGGATCCAGGGAGGAGTCTACGGGGCTTCAGCCCTTCTCGAATTTTTTCTCTGGTAAAGCACACCTTGCACCTTGAACAATTTTTACCGAGCATCTTGTGTAAATACGATTCTAGTGTATTATAGGCTAAGGCAGCGATGTATCTTTTTTTGCGGAGCCCTTGTTTGCCTTCGCCCGGAGCATCTAGTGCTCCGCGGAGCACAGTTTTAGAAACTCTGCTGTAGGGGAACATTTTGCTTTATTTTACTTTTCGAGTATGTGAAATAAGAATATATATAATTCAATCTTCCTTAAAAGTATTAAAAATGCAGCAATTACACACGCTACATAGCGCTTATGGAAGCCGCTTAATGGAAAACATGTGTTTAATACTTATATACTAGAAAAACGACCCCCAGGCAAGCCTCTGAGGTTTGCCGTAAATGGAGTGAATGTTTATTTGCCTCGTAACAATTTAAATGCATTTGTAGTAATTTAAATACATTTATAGTAAAGAATGTTGGATACGGATTGTACTTATAACATATTTCCTTCGCAAAACCTCAGGCTGTGAGTCAGAAACCTATGGATTTGGTGATTTGCAATTCTCCCTCTGTTGAGACGTTGCATTTTATGTATTAATTCTATAATAACAATGGCTGGCCTGGGGGGCGTTTTCCTAATATATATGCTAAAGTATATATATATATATATATATATAATTATCCCCTCTCAAACAAATTACGTTACTTTTCTGCAACATTTTGTTTCATTTTGTATTTTGTTTAGGTCAAATTAGCCATTTTCTAAAATTCGGCCCCACCCCGAGGGAAAAAAAAAGTGTCTGCATCCACCAAAGTTTGAAGACCTCTTGCTACGAATATATAGCAGACTGGTCTTCATCAAATAAAGCATCTACTGTATAAAATATTTTCACGAGAACACTTACAATTGCAAACACTTTTATTTGTAAGATAAATACCTACATTACACTCTCAGGTAATTGGTACCAAAAGAATTTCGCCCAAAAAAACAGAGATGCGCTAATTATGGGCTTGGTGCCAACCTTATTCATTTTCTGAAAGTATAAATAACAAGCAAACCAAAAATGAAGTAGGTAAACCGTCTTTTACTACTCCAGGCAATACAAGAGAGCACTGGTTCGGTTATCCAAACCAATAATGACATCGCATACTTGTTACTGCAGCTTCTGTCTACAGCGACAAAGGCGAATCCAGAACAGGTACTAAAATTAGCGATTCAAGACTTTCGGTGCTGAATTAGCAATTCCCACATAAGTCCAGAAACGTGAAACTGCCAAAAGAAGAATGTCCTGTTTTGCTTTTTAGATCTTCTTTTTAGTTCTTCTTTTTTTACGGCGAGTTACCCCTTCGGGCTCTGGAATTACTAAATCATTTTTTAGGAGGAAGTCGTTATTACACTATTTAAAAGATGGAACTTCATGGGAAACCTCTAATGTTGGACAGCCTCTCTTCTTTTCCCTTTGATACCAAGGTCAACCTGATGACTGATAATTCGACATATTACGGTGACAGTTAATACCGTGGATGCTGCTGCCGATCTTTTATTTTATTTTTTCTTGTCGTTTCTTTTTTCTTTGTTTCTGATTTGTTTTTTTGGTTCATCGATAGCTTGTTGTGGGATAAATTGCTCCGTTTATGTGAATCGTGAGAACTGCTGGCTCGTTTTCGCACGGAGCTATTAGTGTTTTATTAATGCCTTGGATTAGGGGGTGTTGAGGCAAGAAATGCCGAGTAAATGGGAAATTAATTCGCAGTGAGAGGCGAGTTTGGTGTTATTAAGACGATAGAAGATGTTCGATTGGGTGCTTGAGGAAAATAAATGGCGAAAGTGAAAAGGATTGTGTTTCACTTGGTAGACATCAATGTTAAGTTACACATCAAGGGAGGAAGGAACTTACTAAAGTGCATAGGCCGCACCGACGGAGGGAGCTATGTGGGCTGATGTCCCCCCCCTCACGAAATCTATAGAGAGTTGTATAAAGCTTTAACCCATTTATGCCTAGTGTCCCTTTTTTGGGACGGCATTTTCGCTATTAGTCGAAAACGTTATTTATTTTTCCTAGCCTTTGTTCATGAGTATTGAGCCTCAACTCTACATAATATTTTAACATGACCAAGTAGGATGTTGATATTTCGATTTTTATGCATAATCATTTTAAAAGAAATCATCCCTTGTTCAAGAAGTTGACATCAGAAATTTCTCTATTATTTCTGTTATCAGTAAAAATCGAACAAAGTCGCAAAAATATCCAGGCACAAATGGGTTAAAAATTGTTAAGTGTCACTAATGAATTAAAATATTTTGTTTTTAAAAATTGTCTTCGAATTATTCCTGAAATTTCTTCTACCAAACAAACAAACAACAACAACGAACATGTTGGTTTTTAAATAACTACTTACAGTGAGTGTATGAAATACAGTTAAACTTAATTTACTGAAAAGATCAGGTAATTATTTACGACTCTATAATGAGATACCTTGATACTGGGCTTGTGTTCTATGGGCAAATGGTACAGAATACAGGGATCGGTCCAGAAATTTTTTTCAAGGGACTCATTTTTGTAAAAAAACTGTTTATTTTTGTGAATTTCAGCATCTATTTTGTGAATTTTCATACCAATTTCTGTAAAAATCTTTTTTTTTTTCTGTTTAAGGGATTTACAAAACAAATTAAAATATAGGGTAAAATGCCAATGGAAAGTTGTTTTAATCGTTTGTATATTTGTAAAGGGACCGTTTTAATCGATTGTAATTTTGTGAAGGGGCCCCTTTAATCGGTTTCAATTTTATGAAATGGCGGTAAAATGGACGCAAATTTTGTCTCCGCCGATCTCTGGAATATTTTGCCGTTATAAAGAGTTAAAACTGTAATCAATGCCACTATAACAGAGTTCAGCAATATTTGTATCTCCCCCCCCCCTAAACTAAAACCCTGGATGCGCCACTGCTTAGGTGTAATTAACTAAGGTTTTATTCATTTTTTTACTTCCTTGTACGTAATATAAGGAAGTAATGTGATCCCGAAAAATTTTGGGGGCCAAATTTCGACATAAAAACCGATTTTGACTACCTCTAAATTGAATTTTCAAAATTTTTTCGATGCATCTCATCGTAGGCTAGCATGCACGATCATATTAACGCGTCTGCAACTCATTTTGACCAGTGGCGAGTCTACTGTGGCCAGTTTTTCCATGCCGTCTGTACGTACGTACGTACGTATGTATGTAACTCGCATATCTCAAAAACTATTGGTCGTAGAATGTTGAGATTTGATATTTAGGATTGTTCTGTGATCTAGTTGTGCACCTCCCCTTTTGGTGGCAATCGAATGGATAGTTTATGTACAGGACCGCCCAAAAGATTCGAAATACATTACGCTCTATGGGCCGAAATTCATTAAACTCGCCTAACTCAAAAGTTATTAGGCGTAGAATGTCGAAACTTCATATTTTGGATAGTTGTAACATCTAGTTGTGCACCTCCCCTTTTGGTTCCATTCGACTGGATAGTTTATCTACAGGACTGCCCAAAACATTCGAAATACATTACACTCAATGGGCCGAAATTCATTAAACTCGCATATCTCAAAAACTGTTAGGCGTTGAATGTTGAAACTTTATATTTAAGATTGTTGTAACATCTAGTTGTGCACCTCCGCTTTCGGTTCCATTCGACTGAATAGTTTATCTACAGGACCGCCCAAAAGATTCGAAATACATTACGCTCTATGGGCCGAAATTCATCAAAGCGTTTTTTAGAGGTATTGGGCTATTTCAAACGACTCAGAAGTGATATATGCTGTAAAGAGTTAGAAAATGAATTTATCTATTAAAAGAAGTGTCTTTATCATTTATAGTTCTGCTACAGGAACACTCAAAAGATTTCCAATACATTACGGTCAATAGCAATTTTAGGGGCATTCATCCATTTCAAGCACAATACCGTCCTACCACATAAGTTAGGTAATGGTCCGACCACGGTCACGTGCCTCCCTCAAGAACTATGCCAAAAGTCGCCAAGCTTGGCGACTTTTGGTGTACGTGTGTGCATATTTAACTCTCAAATCTCAAAAACTATTATGAAATTTCATATATAAGAATGTTGTAACATCTAGTTGTGCATCTCGATTTTTGGTTCCAATCTACTGGAGAGTTTATTTACAGGACCACCGAAAAGAATTTCAGTACCTTAATGTCTATGGACATCTTCATTATAACACAACTGTAGACAGTCATTGTTTGGTACATGCCCAAAATCTCGCCGTCTGTCCTCGACCTTGGCGAGTTTTGGCGAAATATCGCCAAATTTGGCGATAGTCAGTCATTTCGTCCATGCCCAAAGTATCGCCATTTGTCATCGTTCTTGGCGAGTTTTGGCGAAATATCGCCAAATTTGGCGATAATCTGTCATTGTTTGGTTTATGCTTAAAATCTCGCCAAATGTCGTCGACATTGACGAGTTTCGCCGAAATATCGCCAAATTTGGCACCAAAAATTATTTCCTATTTTGTATAACTCTAAAACTTTAACCCGTAGATTTTTTTAACTTTGTATTTAGAACTATTGTAATATCTAACTGTTTTCAATATCTTTTTTGACAGCAATCGACTGAGAATTTATTTACATGGTGAGCCAAATGACTTTGAATACATTGAGGTGTATAGATGCATTCAATTCATTGAAGGTCTGTGCTCACTGACTACTTTGGCTATCCCCAAAATCTCGCTGACTATCTCAAGTTTGTCGGCTTTTGGTGAAATATCGCCAAATAAAGTGTCAGTAGGAAATCTTTCAAATTGAACTCAGCTTGGCGATATCGAAATATTTGGCTAGAAATTGCTAAACCTTACTATTATTGATATTTTATCTCTTTCAAACAAATAAATTTAGAGGAAGTGCGTCGAAAATATTTTTGATCTAATGGACGTGCAAGGAAGTCATGTGTTGGACACATCAGATTTTTTTCATTACATAAATGATGCAGTTTAATACAATGCCCCATCAGTGTTTGCTTAGTGTTATCATAGACAGAACGCATTTCCAAAATACAGACCAACAAATTTTAGAAGCTTTGGTATGGTCCATTCTCAGACTGTTACTCATGTCCGTGTCTGTTGATAGTTTTATTTAAGGAAAACTTTTACTATCCAGAGTTGGCAACGCCACATATTCACGAGGATAACCCTTTCCGACAATCTTGTGTAGAGTTTCTCCAACATTTTTTTTTATGATGGAGCATTTTGAAGTTACTTGAATTTTGACAAAACCTCTTGTGGAAATCCAAGTCTAGTTTATTATAGACGAAGGCAGGGATAGGGAAGAGTATAGAGGGATGAGAAATTTTTAATAAACGTATTTTTTAGAATTTAATTTTCACTTGTACAACTTTGAAATTTCCAAAATAACATCTTGAAATATTTTAACATATTAAAAAATATATAAATGTAATGTCAATTATTAAATTCTTAGTTATATAGACAAATTAAAATGGTATGGCAAATTAAAATACTTTATCCCTCACTTTGATGAGTTTTACCTGAGGGCATGTTTTTAAAAGTTGAAATTTATGCAAAATTTTCATAACAATTAAAAAAGAATGACAGAGCCAGTGTATAATTAATGTTCCCAAGGTTTATTGCATACTATAACATGTATTTATCTGACATATTATCCAAATCAAATGAAAAATATGCCTGTATACGACTCCGCCATTATATATAGATATAGACAGATATATAGATATATAATTTATAGTACAGACAGATATAGTATAGACAGATTAGTATAGTTTTATGAAAAATAATTTTTAATTTATTAAACCAACGTATGAGATTTGACTCATACTCTAATACATTTTTGAAACGAGACAAATATCGTAATAAACAAACTTTTGATTTTTGTTTTGATGTTTTACGACATAAACGTCACATAAAATTAGGACATAAATTTAAACTGAAACTCAGTATTTCATTTTGTTCTTTTTTGTTGGGAGAGGGCAGATCTCACCGATAATTATTGCATTTAGAACTCTGGGAGACTCCTTCCCCGATTGAGACTGAACTGAGTGGATTTTTCTGGAGTGTTTGCCGTGTTTCTCATGAAAAGTCTAATATTCAGTTCCAATTTTCTAGATTTTAATCGGGTTTGCTTAACTTTATTAAAATTATGCACGCAATATCTTTTGAATTTTTCTAAAAGTTAGATAGATATCAAATAAAATAAAACTCAATTCAATCGTCTAAAATCACAATATCGTGATACTTGCTTATTGTCGTATTTTTCAAATTCAAAAGCAGTCGTTAGTATCCTTTAAGTGAGCTTATCAAAAAGACTATTAATTGGATAGTCATATACACAAGTTTTCTCTAAGGATTAACATAAAAATGAGTATCAGGCTGAAATCTTAATATTTTTCATTATTTTACCTCAGCATTAATGAATAGCTTGCTCTTATAAATCTGAAGATGTCAGTATCATTTTAAAGTGTTCTTTTTTGAAATAATATAATTTTTGAACTTACGACAGAGACTCAAAAAATTTCAGAATGGTTCATCCCAACTTATGCTGTTTTAAAATAACTGACTAAATAGATAAATAAACTGTAAGAGTTAGGAAACATTCAAGGGAAAACCTTAAATTATAACAACTTCGTAATATTTATCAGATGGTTTCTATCTTCAGTTGATTATCCTGAAAGTTGCATGCGGTTTTTTCTTTGAAAGAGTTCACAGTACAGTTTCAACTGAAACTCCTCGTATGTCTTTGTGTCTCTGACGCAACCTATTTGTATTTAGCTGTTCATGACCTACTTGAAAAGAATGGTACTTCATCTAAAAGAGCATTAATAAGTAACACTAGACCAGAAGAGTGATGTCTAAAACAGCGTTGATAAATCCAATCAGAATAAATTAATAAAATCTTGAACAGCGTTAATTAGTAAGATAAGAATAATCGAACAACACTCAGAACAGCATTATAAAATACCATGAATAAATGGATACCATCTAGAACAGCTTAAATAAATAGGAACAAATTAATAACATGTAGAAAAGAATTAATAAACAGCATAAGAAATTAATAACACACAGAATAGTATTATTGAATAACATGAGAATAAATGAACACCACCCAATACATCATAAATGTAAAGGAAAAGGACTAGATATAGCTAGACTAGATCACATCTTAAAAATAAAATCCTTCTTTTTGTTTTTGTCCGGGGACTTTCGCTTAAACATTTATCAACTGACGGTGCTTAGAAGTACCGTTAAAATAAAATTGTAAAAAAAAAAAAAAAAAGAAAGATTTTCATTCATCCATTCCTTTGAAAAATCACTACCAAACACTTTATTTAATCAGCTTACATCACGATTGCGTGTTCTATAGAGATGGTTTTAACCCATTTATGCCTAGTGTCCCTTTTTTGGGACGGCATTTTCGCTATTAGTCGAAAACGTTATTTATTTTTCCTAGCCTTTATTCATGAGTATTGAGCCTCAACTCTACAAAATATTTTAACATGACCAAATAGGATGTTAATATTTCGATTTTTATGCATAATGATTTTAAAAGAAATCATCCCTTGTTCAAGAAGTTGACATCAGAAATTTACTAATAACAGAATTAATATCTATTATTTCTGTTATTAGTAAAAATCGAAGAAAGTCGCAAAAATATCCAGGCACAAATGGGTTAAATAGAGAGCTTTTTTTCCGCTCACTTTCTAATCGTATCGTGCCCCATCCTCCCCCAAAAAGAGCATTAGTGAATTTTCAGACGTTTGTTTTATGATAAAAGGATTAGATATTCTAAAAGTGTGTCAATCAAAGTATTATTTGTTTCCTTCAGATGAGTTGGTCCTATACTATTTTGAAAAAGACTCGTTAACTGTTTTTAAAACCAGTCATCCAACGTATAGCTTATGCTTATTAATTTTTTTGTAATTTTCTTTTTTATTAGATTAATCAGTATTTATCATTCATTGCCTAGCTATAACAAGAGACAACAAATAGATTCAAGGTGACATCGTTGGTAATTCTTAATTCAATAGATGAAGGGTTAAATTAGACTTTGGGTCTGTTCTACCACGTTCGTTTAATCGAACGTTCGGATTTGTGACGTAATTCAAAACGTATGCTAATATAAACATTCGGTATTGAGAAACCGCACTTAGAGCTAGCTCTACCATATCTTGCAGAATTCCACCATACCTTAGCAGGTTGCGAAAAACGTCAAATATTCGATGTCACATATATAGGACATTTGATGTCATATATCCGAACAGCGGATGTGAATTACATCACATATCCGCTTAAAAGATTGTGGCAGCCCCTTATTCAGTCTCCTTGCGAGATATTTCTCTTAGTGATTAGTCATTACTATATGACATCAGAATCTCGAAAAGTTGGGAAGATATTAGTGAACGCCCTTAACGCATATTCTTGGCAATTCTCAATTCACTAGATAATGGGTTAAGAGGAAACGATTTGATAAAGTAAAACGCCGAGTTTAAATTTCTGGAACTTAATTATAATATAAATGATAGCACTACTTATCTTCTGTAACTATCTTCTTCAAGGGCGCCACTTTATCATCCAGACGCTCAAAATTTATTTAGATGCATTTTGTATCTTCTTGTTTTTTAATCAGTACCTGCTGTCAGGATAGCCACAGGCCTATCGGACAATTTGACAAAACCACATTTTCTCATATCTCCTTCAGGTGGCGTCAATGGCCTACATGGCTCAAAACTACACGGATCCCAAACCACAAGCACTTCCTTTATTAGCGAGTCAAAATGCATAAAGCCGCAGCGAATTGCTCTGAAATTTAAAATTCTAATAATCTTTCTTTTGCGTTCGCTCCTTATCATGTTTGGATGATATCGGTGTGCAGCCTGAATGCAATTCGGGCTACTTCCAGACATATTTGACAGTAGGACAACCTAATTGTGTCAGTTCTAACCAGCACCACCTAGATGTCGGGGGCCGGACGTCTGAAACTGTGACGTTAAAGGAATGACTATCTGTGTTTAACATTTACGAAATGGACTGGTAGAAAATTTAAATTAAACAATGTCGATATTAGAATATAGTTTTCTTTTCTGATTCAACTTGAAAATCAAAATACAGGGTAATAAAAAGTCCGTAAGAACTTTCAAAATTCATTAAAAAAGAACAAATATTGATAGAAAATTGCGGTTTACACAAATAGGTTTACAGGGTGATCGGATTTTTTTTTTTTTAATAACAAGGTTGTACTTCCAAATGTTACCGATAGGTGGCGCTGACATGCACAGTGGGAAGCACGTTTCAAATAAATAAAAAATCTGAAATCCCTCTAATCCTTTCCATGCACGCTGCAATTTAGTATCATGATTTATTCTTTTTAAATGAATTTCTGAAGTTTTCACGAGCTTTTGAGTGTATTGTTTTCGGGTGTATCAAAGTTTAAAAATTCATTAAAAAAGAACAAATGCCGGTACAAAATTGCTGCTTGCATGGATAAGATTAGAGAGATTTCATATATATATTTTTTTAATTGGAAACTTGCTTCCCATTGTGCATGTCAGCGCCACCTATCGGTAACATTTAGAGATACAATCTTTCTTGTCATAAAAAAAAAAAAAATCCGATCACCCTCGTTACCTATTTGTTAAAAACCACAATTTTGTATTCTTATTTTTTCCTTTTTAATGAATTTTTTAAGTTTTTAAGGACTTTTTGATCACTCCGTACCTTTTCATTTTAAAATAAATTGTCCTTTATTTCTATATCATATGACATAATTTTTTGTATTTAAAATTTCTACTTGTAAAGTTTTATTTTATTACAAATTAGTAAAAATATATTTTGCAACTCACAGTAAGTTCCATAAAATGTTATTCTACTATTATACTTACTATATTACTTTTATATTTAATATATTACTTTTTTAGAGGAAAGCTACTTAGATATAAGAGATAAACTGGCGCAAATAGCGATTCACGTATTCAAGGATTTGCCAGTTGTTACAAAGAGCTTTATTCATTTAGCTCAAGTAGAGGTGTACCCATAGCCTAAATCCCTTTGAAAAGCTCCGAAATGAGCTGTAATTACGCCAAGGTAGAATGTTGGCGAAATCTCTGTATTTAACAGTGGTGATTTCTCTGTCGCCTCTATTCCTATATAGTATCTATATAATAACTAATTTGCAGTAGTCTCTGTACCAGCTATACCGTCGTAATATCGATGTGGCATTTGCTTCTGTGTTAATTACAGCTAGAAATTGTTAACAGTCTTATTATTTTACAGAAATTAGCAAATGTATTTAAAATATGTAAAATCATTTTAAATTTATTTTTTCCTCCAGGATCCTATAGAAACTGTAAATCTAATCTCTGAGTAGCTCCTGTGAGGTTGTTCTCTGTTCTAGGTGCTATTAGTTCTAATAGGAGCTCCGACAGAAGCAGTTTTGTAATAACCGAACCAGTTCAGTGTTAAAATTGAGTTAAAAACAATAAGTCCGTGCCTTTATAAAGCGATCGATGGAAAATAAAAATTAGAAAGAAAACTATTCGAAGTTTTTAAAAGAATCTCTTGAAAGCTGTAGAATAATTTAATGAGCTGTTCTATGACCTAACGCTGTCATGTGAAATGGCTTTTAGAACATTTTTAAGAATGGCCAGTGCAGTATACATACTTGCAGATAACGCAAACAAGCAACGTACTACTTCGCAACGGTCGTTGTTCATAATGACGGACCCCTTGCCAAGTTCATCCCAAACAGGTGAACCCTCGCAAAATCCCCATACTCTACTCGCTGAAAAATCACTTCCATCATCGCTTGTCCCATTCCTTGACTCCAACAACACGATTTCCAAAACCCAACAATCGGATGCTTCGAAGGACCCCCATCAGAGAGGTAACAAGTTGGCATAGGGA
This sequence comes from Cheiracanthium punctorium, assembly GCA_038373885.1. Taxonomy (NCBI): domain Eukaryota; kingdom Metazoa; phylum Arthropoda; class Arachnida; order Araneae; family Cheiracanthiidae; genus Cheiracanthium; species Cheiracanthium punctorium. The sequence continues at coordinate 685,856 of JAWZYV010012563.1, read as the reverse complement.
CGACATCGCTTATGTTTTACCCACTAAAAAAAAATTCATGCAAAGAGTTTTCAATCATAATCCATCAAAGGTTACGACAGATTCCCTAATAGCGGTTCAATCAGGGGAACAATGCAGCGCATTTTCCGCTGTTATGGTAGAGTTTTGAGAAAGGGATGGTATTCCTGTAAGTTTGAGTATATGTTGATGAGGTTTTTTTCCGATTTGCAGTTTTGTTTTATTTTTTGAAGAGTTTATTCAGGAAACAATGGAAGACTGGAAATGGCTGAGGAAGATTTGAAATGAGGTGGGGGACACACTTGAAGGAAAGTGTTATTAATTTTCTTGAAATATAGAGAGATTTCATGGCCAATGTTCACGCTATAGAGATATGAATACAAGGAGACGACATTAGTTGTCTGATAGTGAAGCCGATCCGCCATCTTGCTTAGACCACGTAGCAATATGACTGTGTTATTCTATCGTGACAGTTTCAATTTTAAAGAAGTAATGTCGCCAAAGTGGGCGCCAAGAATAATTACGCATTTGGCATGACTGTAAAACTTTTAACTGTAGAATGTTGAGATTTTGTATTTAGAACTATTGTAACAAATAATTGTGCATCTTTCCTTTTAAATCCGTAAATTCGTGCATATTTAACTGTTTTCTAAAAAGAAACCAACAAAATTTCCCGCCATACTTAGACCAACGCAGTTACTTCATTTCGTCCAAATGCTGAAGGCAGCTAATGCCAATCTCCTTGTATTCATATCTCTATGGTTCACACGGACCTGGTTACTTAATGACGTCTGTTGACTTTCTGTCCGATTACAGATTGGTCGTGCAACGATTCATAACCGAAGACTTAGAGTAATAGGACAATCATCGCCGTATTCGAAAAGAGCTTAACGAAAAATACCTGTAATATGTCACTGTAAGTAACAATCATTAATATTTTCGCTGCTGTGCGCATGCTTTGACATGATGCCTCAGGTGGGAGATCTTCAGTCTATGAATCGCTACATGGAGCTTATATGAGCAATCATAATGAAGGCTCGAGTATTTTCCATTGAGATCCTGACGCTATTTCACCTGTCTTCCACCAGTCAGTGACCGCCCTATTGCTGTAATTCCGTGTTCTTGACCAATCGGTATTACAATGAAAAGTTACCCGACTTAGTAATCTAGACATCACTGAGTGACCAGACCGGTAAGAAGATTAGCCGAGGTACATTTTGACTAAGGGGACCAGATTTTTGAACATAGAATTGGGGGCATGTCCCCAATTTTGAAAGAAAATCGGGGACATTTTATAATTAGTGAAATAATTAACCTAATTTTATAAACCTAACCAGCGGTGATTAAGCGGTGATAATTTTTAATTATAATTTAAAAAAATGTAATAATTAAAAATTATCCAAGTTTAGTCCCCAATTTCTTTTCGACATTTTGGGGACTAATCGAATAAAATGCAGATATTGGGGACTATCCCCGACGATTGTAGGCGTTTGGTCACTTTAATTTTGACGTGGCGTTGAACATTCGTGATTTGAGTAGAAACTGACTGCTTCTCTTTGCGCCGATACCGTAGTTGTATTTTTATTGAATTAAAATATTTGAACTATTCGAGAATTTTTTTTTAACCCTCTCGTCACCCTGAACCTCATATGAGGCTCCTACTTCAAATAGCAATATTTAGAGAGAAAACAATTGAATTTAGTATTTTTTTCTTTCAGTGATATCAATATCATTAATTCGTGTAGAAAGTATATGAGGCTCTTAACTAGATCCATAAATCGTGCCTAGATTGCAGTACTAGTCCATTTAGGTCATTTTTTACAGTTTTCGCTTCATTGTTTCAGGAGAAAAATTAAGAAAATATTTACGCTGCTTTTTTACCATTTTTTTTTCTTTTGATGGTAAGTATAGTTTTTTTTCTTATTCCTCAACCTTTACCTAATATGTGCATCCTTTTAAATTAATTTTAGCATAACAAAATGATTCGAAAATGCAGAAATTACTATTAGAAAAATCTAATATTAATCGACATTAGAAAAAAATATTTTTGCATGATTTATAATAGTATTTTAGATGATTAAATGCTAGACAGATTTTTTCTCCGATTTTTCATTATTCGGTGACGAGAGGGTTAAACAATAGTCTGAAATTCCCCTTCAATCACTTCAAAACAGTATGCAGTTAAAAAATCGCTTAATTTGTTGAAAGTTAGCTTAAAAAAATTCCATTGAAACTCCTTCTTGAGAATCAAAATAACATTGAATGACGCAAACAAATCGGAACAAACCTATCGCAGGACCTATGTTGGGGACTGAGAATTTAAGGGCCTGTTCTACTCTCCGCTAATCGCTTAAGTGCCCAGTCGTGAGTTCGATTCCCACTGATTCCCTAGTTGTTTAAATCTCTCTTTTTTATTCTAGTAAAACTTTGCGTTGTCCATTTTATTCGACGAAGTTAAATCAAGCAAACAAGTCCGAAAATAAATGTTCTAAATGCAACAAAAACAACAGGAGCCCTGTTACGTCTTCAATACGTATTTTATCCATAAGCTATGAGGAACTCCATAAGAGAGGACCGGTGGCTTGGTGGTAAAGGGTCTGTCCTACTCAACATCAATCAAATTTGCTTACGATCGTGGGTTCGATTCCAACTCATACACTGGTTGTAAAAATTTCCTATCTGTGCTAGTACAAACTCTGTGTTTTCCATCTTACTCGACGAGGATTTGTAAGCAGCCATACATGTTGTATTCAGAATATGCATTTTCGGACTTGCTTGCTTGGCTTCAAGAATCCGCTTATTAATCCTCGTAGTATAAAGCGGACAATACAATAACAGGTTTTACTAGCATGGATAAAGGAAATTTACAGTACATAGGACGAACAAAAACAAACAGAGGATGAATGGAAATCGGACACATGGTCGTATATTTAAGCGATTAGCGGAGTGGAGGACAGGCACTTAACCTCTCAGTCCCCGCCCCTGAGACTAAAATTTCTTGACGTGCTTTCGGTAGCGCAATAGTTAATGAAGGGAAGAACGGAGGACTGGAGTTCTCTCTGAGTTAGTGCTTCTGTTTCAGAGGTGCAAAGTCGTTTGCAAAACATAGCTAAAGATTCTTAGAAAGCTTTTTCAACAACAAGACTGGAGTTCCGCTGCTGTTAGATTTTATACTGTCAGGAGGGAAGAAGGTCATCCATTGTATTAAAATGGAAAAAACTGAGATGAGCTGAGGTATGATTTAACTTTTTTGTAGAACAGGAGCTGTAGCATTCTGTTACTGAAAAAGTGGTTAAACATAGATAGAATTTTTTATTTAGTGAATGTGCATTAGAAATTTACCGAACTGTCGAAGAACTAAAGATTGAAGTGAGTAGATATTTTGAAGGTGAAGACCTGCAATTCCGGAAATCAATGGCCATGTTACAAACAACGTATAATGATATTACTATTGAGTGGGAGATAAACGTTAAACTGCAAATACAGAAGCAAAATCTACCTGAAGTCGAAAATCTTCATGATCCTCATCTTCACCTGGATTAATAACACTCACGTCTCGACGATCGAGTAATTCCTTCTCCTAGTTTTCATCAAAGTTGTTTAGTGTTGCTCTGGGCCCAAAAATCCTTCAAAGCGGATCAGTATCCGGCCACTAGTTCTAAAAGTATCCTTCAACGGTTTAGTTGCTCAACTTTTGTGCTTGTTGCTAAAGAACATCTAATGGAAGATACAGGAGATACCGAAAGAGTCTCCCGTCTTATCTGGCATTTTTTGACATTGCTCCAAATCCGAAAATTGTTCAACGAGGATCAATCTCAGACCACTACCGCTAAAAACGTACTCCTCAGCAGTCTGGTTGTTCAACTTTTGTTCTAGCTGTGAAAGGACAGCCAGTGCACACATTTGAAAACAAAAGAGTAACTCTTTGTGAAGTTCCTTCAAATCACAAAATTTATTAATTTTGATCAAACTACGGTCTTTGATTCTATAGGAACTCTTTAAAAGTAGTCAAGTTTTGTGCTATAGCAGCTGACTAACAGCTTGTGAAACATTTTGAAGATTGTCAGAACTCTCCAAGAGATGTCCTCCCCGAACTTGTTTGGGGGAATTTTTCCAGTTGACATAACATCAGTATTTCTCAGACTATCCACCAGTTCTAGCAATTTTCATCAAGAGTTTAAAGTGCTCAACTTTGATGATTTCTGCCCCATATCTGACTCCATCCAACTCCATACAGCGTCTAGGATGCAGCCCTTTCCCTGCCTCATCTGATCAAAGTCGTTCCAGAGAAATACCTGGTCCAGCTAAGAATATTGAACATCAACTGAATCTTGCTTACATGTCCAAATATATAGCACAGCCTTGGAGCATCATACAGAATTTCATAAGTTCGAAACACATCGGAGTATTTGGTTATCCATTTCCAAATATGACTAAATCACAGGTACGAAACATCTTTAATATTCTTTGTTCCATCTGCTGAGTGTTTCTATTTGCTAGGCGATTTTACAACGTCTTGAAAAGAATTTTAGTACACAACAATAAAAGGTAATTCCGAATCACTTTAAAAGTACACTCAAAATTTTAGCATTAAATAAATTTTTGAAATAAAGTGGTTGTTTTGAAATTAAACCGAAATTTTGGTCGGTCTAGATTGGTCATTTATAAATTTTAGTGAAAAATTTGTAAAATAGTAGTTTTTTTTTAATTACTAAAGAATACTGAAATTTTTGCTGTTATTCAATATGGGATCGTGATTGCTTCCAGTTTAATGTCGTGATAGATGGATTTCGAAAGCTTACTTCTGAAAGTTTTAATGATAGAAGTTACGAGTAGTGAGTTACGTGCATAATTTGTAATGCATTTATTTTGAAAACTATGTGGTATGACAACTGACACACTTTTAAATTTACGATTTTACGAAGATTAAATTTAAAGTCGTACTACAAATATAAAACGACTTTAAAATTTTGTATTGGCCAATTTAGTTACTAAGTATAATTGTCCACGTGGTATAAGTGTCAGCTTTCAGATATTTTGTATATATTACCTTTGTCTTTTCAGGTTATGAATAATAAGTTGATATTTAATCCGTTTTTTACTTCCTTGTACGTAGTATAAGGAAGTAATGTGATCCCGAAAAATTTTGGGGGCCAAATTTCGACATAAAAACCGATTTTGACTACCTCTAAATTTAATTTAAAAAATTTTTTCGATGCATCTCATCGTAGGCTAGCATGCACGATCATATTAACGCGTCTGCAACTCATTTTGACCAGTGGCGAGTCTACTGTGGCCAGTTTTTCCATGCCGTCTGTACGTACGTATGTATGTAACTCGCATATCTCAAAAACTATTGGTCGTAGAATGTTGAGATTTGATATTTAGGATTGTTCTATGATCTAGTTGTGCACCTCCCCTTTTGGTGGCAATCGAATGGATAGTTTATGTACAGGACCGCCCAAAAGATTCGAAATACATTACGCTCTATGGGCCGAAATTCATTAAACTCGCATATCTCAAAAACTGTTAGGCGTTGAATGTTGAAACTTTATATTTAGGATTGTTGTAACATCTAGTTGTGCGCCTCCCCTTTCGGTTCCATTCGACTGGATAGTTTATCTACAGGACTGCTCAAAACATTCGAAATACATTACGCTCTATGGGCCGAAATTCATCAAAGCGTTTTTAGAGGTATTGGGCTATTTCAAACGACTCAGAAGTGATATATGCTGTAAAGAGTTAGAAAATGAATTTCTCCATTAAAAAAAGTGTCTTTATCATTTATAGTTCTGCTACAGGAACACTCAAAAGATTTCCAATACATTACGGTCAATAGCAATTTTAGGGGCATTCATCCATTTCAAGCACAATACCGTCCTACCACATAAGTTAGGTAATGGTCCGGCCACGGTCACGTGCCTCCCTCAAGAACTATGCCAAAAGTCGCCATGCTTGGCGACTTTTGGTGTACGTGTGTGCATATTTAACTCTCAAATCTCAAAAACTATTATGAAATTTCATATATAAGAATGTTGTAACATCTAGTTGTGCATCTCGATTTTTGGTTCCAATCTACTGGACAGTTTATTTACTGGACCACCGAAAAGAATTTCAGTACCTTAATGTCTATGTACATCTTCATTATAATACAACTGTAGACAGTCATTGTTTGGTACATGCCCAAAATCTCGCCGTCTGTCCTCGACCTTGGCGAGTTTTGGCGAAATATCGCCAAATTTGGCGATAGTCAGTCATTTGGTCCATGCCCAAAGTATCGCCATTTGTCATCGTTCTTGGCGAGTTTTGGTGAAATATCGCCAAATTTGGCGATAATCTGTCATTGTTTGGTTTATGCTTAAAATCTCGCCAAATGTCGTCGACATTGACGAGTTTCGCCGAAATATCGCCAAATTTGGCGCCAAAAATTATTTCCTATTTTGTATAACTCTAAAACTTTAACCCGTAGATTTTTTAACTTTGTATTTAGAACTATTGTAATATCTAACTGTTTTCAATATCTTTTTTGACAGCAATCGACTGAGAATTTATTTACATGGTGAGCCAAATGACTTTGAATACATTGAGGTGTATAGATGCATTCAATTCATTGAAAGTCTGTGGTCAATGACTACTTTGGCTATCCCCAAAATATCGCTGACTATCTCAAATTTGTTGGCTTTTGGTGAAATATCGCCAAATAAAGTGTCAGAAGGAAATCTTTCAAATTGAACTCAGCTTGGCGATATCGAAATATTTGGCTAGAAATCGCTAAACCTTACTATTATTGATATTTTATCTCTTTCAAACAAATAAATTTAGAGGAAGTTCGTCGAAAATATTTTTGATCTAATGGACGTGCAAGGAAGTCATGTGTTGGGCACATCAGATTTTTTAACTTGGGATGTGTTTGAATAATTGAAGTAAGCAAAAACAAAATGGAAGTGATAAATCTCTCCCTAACAGCACCGTGACCTAAATGGGACGTGCAAGACCGTCGTGGGGTGTCGCGAATGAGTCACAAATAAGTCGCCTTGACTGTCTAATGTTCTTCTGCGGCTTTAGTCGCATGGTGCTTTCAAAAGTAGCAAAAATTGCAAAAGTCGCAAAATCTAGTAAGATGTCATAAAAGATCCGTCACATTGACATCACAAAGAAATCACAAGCTATTGTCGCAACACACACACACAAACTATTGTCACGAGCTACTGTCTGGCAAGTCATACTGTGACTTCCAGTTGACATCACTTATGGTCACCAGAGTGACTGTGACCAATGTGACTCAGAGCGACGTCACGGCGACCTCATTTTGACGTTCCGTGCTATTAGGAATATAATTGAAGTTTCCAGCCAGTACACAGCCCATAGAATAAAAATGAGTAGATTTTGGTCGACCCCCTACTTTCGGGGGGCCGTGTACATTGCACACCTTTCCCATACTTCATAATCGGCCCTGAGTGATATTAGTAAAGTACCCACGACTGATTCGTAGGATTAAAATTAATAGCATACGGCTAATGAAGAAAAAAAATTAGTCGCCAAACGTTTACCTTACTTTAATCAAGACGCCTACAGTTGCTAAGGCCTTAGAATCCTCAATTACACTCATAAATTAAGCCGTATCATTTTTCTGGTGATAATTCATGCGCCGCCGACCAAAAACGAGATTTTAATTTTAGAAACTTGAAATGAGGAAGCAGCAGAACGTGGAAAAATAACTCAACAAATCAATTTAAATGATTTCTCTTATATACTCGTCTGGAAGTCAGGGCAATTTGCATAAATAACCGCCAGTAAGAACTGAAGACGAAAATTAAGGAAGATAGTGTCTAAATTAAAAGTTATAAATCAATTCGGGCTTAAATTACGACAAGCAGGAAAATTGTTATGTTACGCTCTAATATTATCATACAGATGAGCATAAAGATATTAAATTTTGCTTGTTTATTTTTAAAGTTTCGTTACCAGAAAATGCAACATAAGAAATTAGTTTTTTACGTTTTTCTTAATGAACTTTAATTTCTGAGTAGGTAATAAGAGGTTTATTACGTATCCTGTAAGGATTTCATTGATTTTGCTTTAAGGAACTATAACTATTTACAAAACTTTGACAGCACAAATGTTTCTTTATTTTTAGAGATGATGGTAAAGGTGGTCATACAAATGATCATGAAGACATTAATTTTGTTTCTTTTTAACAGTTTTATCATCTACCAGAAATTCTCAGCCATGGCAGAATGGATAAGACACCGAACATGGTAGAATTTTGAAGGTCCAGGGTTCGGGTCTATTACGCGGCTCTCGATCTAACTATTTGTAGTTTGGGACAGTTTTCTACTGCGGCCGTATACACCAAGTACTTGACACCCGTGTTAACTCCTCCAGATGTTAAATAGACGTCAAATATACATCCATTCGACATCTGACTCTCGTTTTGGGGGGTTAGCACGGCTGTCAAGTACTTGATGTGTACAGCCGCAGATTAAACAGTAAGAAACCTTTATGATATCATCCGCTCGAGGCATTCTCCCTTTAGGCAGATAAAACTCGAGTAGCGTTGCCTCAATCTCGCGATGCCCTAGTCACTAAACTCCTTACCCATAAGAAAACGGAAAGTGAAACAGCACCCGGGTTGGCCAGTGCTTGGGAGGGTGAACTCCTCTCGCGGATGGGCCGTGTAGGCGAATGGGAGCGGGTGCACGTAAAATCCGTCGTGGCTCCAATGTCCTCCGCGTTTAACGCTACCTCTGTAGGTGCTGATTTCAGAAAGTTCGTCCCTCATCTGGAATTGGTTTAAAATTAGGGGACCCCGAGCTAAGTCGGAATTCCTCTCACTGGCTGGGGCTCATTAGAAAGGAAGCCTCCCCCTTCCGCCCATCGTTTTCCTATATGGGGGGATCTGGCACAGCTCCGCGGTTGCCAGAGGGCATTAGCAACAGCAACGAGTGTTGTCTTAACGACAGTATTAAGGGCGCGATCGAGTTCGAATCGAACATTTTTCAGTCCACAGTTCGAACGTTTTGGCAGAATGCTTCCAATGAACAAACCTTATCCCTCTATCACGTGATCAAAACACGATTGGTTTGTTTCAGTTGAATAAGAAACATTGATATATTTCGAAGATTCCTCTGTTCGATGCGGAAAACGTTCGAATTGTGTTCCACTTGAATCTCGCCCTTAATCACCTAACAAGGGTCACATCAACAGAGACTGCGACGCAAGAAATTAGTTTTTGTTCTTAATAAACTTGAATTTGTGATTTTATTAGGTAATTAGATTTTTTGTAAGATTCAAGAGTGAATCTCACGAAACACCTCGTGTTGGGTACCTGACCCAACACGGGGCTAACAGTCTAACGGTCTTGAGTTTTGGTCAATTTCCCCAGATGTAACGTGAATACGCGTTAGAACCCCTTAGATAATCCCTCACTTCAGGAATCCCCTCCGTTAGACAGATAGCCCGCATGTAGCTTTTTCCTTTACCAGAAAATCAAATCATTTGCCAGGAATTGCGGAAGAAATAGGTTTTTGTTCTTAAAGAACTGATATTTGTGATTATGTAATGATAGATTTTTTAAGTTTCATGAATGAATTTTGTTTGATTTTGTTTTATCGCTGTAATTTCGAAAGTCGATTTACTATATTATAACTATTTACAAAACTTTAAACCGTGCGAAGTTTATCGTAGCATTTAGAGATGAATGGTCGATATGGTCATACATATGACCACGAAGTCACTATTTTTTTTATGCCTGGAAATGGTAATATATAGTTGGGGAATGGTTTAAAACAGTTTGAAGAGTGTTTATAAGTGTCTAAAATAATTGCGTCAATAACAAAAAACGCTCTAAAGGCACTGGTGTTTGAAAGATAAAGTAATTAAAACTTTGTAAATTAATATATATAGAAGGTGTTACTTGTCAAAGTTTTCACTTTTATAAGTACCTTTTGTGTATTTCAAAGTTTTGATTATTTTAATTGTGAAATTGTGTGTTATAGAAAGTCGTATTTATATCTTATCTCACAACAAGACATTTTCACTTAAGCGAGGGGTTTTGGAACTTCTTGGAACATCCCTCACGTAAGTCAAGACTCTACTTAACAGCGAATAGCCAAAATATTTGGGCTGCCGCACTTCAAATTTACGTGAAACGACCGCATTTAATTACTCTCCGAAGTTATTAATGGCGCCGTATTTCAAACAATGAACCAACAAAGGCCACATAATAAATACCTATAAGCGTGCAGTTGCTCCCAGCATGCTAGGGGGGGGAGATTTAGCGTGCCTTGGTACCGTTTCTCAAGCTAGCAGAATCGTGACCAAAGGCTCGCCGATAGCACACCCCTCCCCCAAACCCCCTCCGCCAACTTTTACGAAAAAAACGACAAAATCTTTATTACAGCGTTAATTGCCAAAAAGTTGAATTGTATCCAGTGCATAAAAAGGACAAGATGATGGTTGAAAATAAAAGGCAGCAGTTAGAAGTACTTTTGTTTTTCTGTTGATACACATTATATTGTAACAGTTGGAAATGATCTTCATGAAGTTTTTTTTTTTGTTGAGGGGCCCCCATCTCGATTTAACACTCTTTTTTTTTCCCTTGGCAACAATGGCAGGGAGTGGCACAAGTCTATCCGCCATTAGCGAAGGTGAAGAATTAATTTCGATGTTGAGGTCTTGAGTTTTTAAGATGATATCTGGTATTATTGTAATTACCGTGAGTTTTGCGTTTCGTGACTGCGGAATGGAAGTTGGCTTGCTCTTGCTCTCCGGGGGGGAACTTGCAAGTCTTATTTACGTATAACTCCGAGCATGGAAGCTTGTTGCAAGTCTGACAGTGGCGATGAGCTGGGTTCTCAATTTTGAAAACCTGAGCGATTTTATCAGGGTCCGAAATTTGAGCTAGTTAAAAAAATTAAATCTTAGAGGATACCTGGTGCTCTTTCAATAATAATTTGTACTATTGACAACGGAAAAAATAAGTTTTTTTTTTTTTTTAAACTCCAACCTGGGCATTACAGATCAGTTTTTTTAATCACTTGTAAAAACCTGAGCTGTATCGATTTTAAACAGAGTTTCTAGCTAATGAACTATAGTCTGAGTTTTAGATATATGTTTAGTGTTATTTATTACCATGAAATTGCATTCTTCTCTGCGGAATGACAGTGATTTTAAAATTTCATGAATGGAAACTTCGGAAGGCTGATGCTTCTTGCTATAGAGGTGAGTTTTGGTTCACTTTTAAAGACCGGAGGCAGAGAAATTTTTCCGAGTCCGAAATTGAAGCTACTGATCTAAATAAATATAGCCGACCATAGAAAATAAAACATTGAACACTGGGAGATGCCTGAAATATGCAGGTCCAGACTTCTGGCCTCTCGTGCTGCTGCCGAACTAACTGTCTGGAGTTTGGGAATTTTTTTTTTCAGATATAATATGAATACGTGTTAGAACCCCTTAGAGTCCTCCACTCAAGGTACCCCCCCCTCTCTTACACTGGTAAGGGGCCATCGTGATTCTACCGCGCCTGCTTGTGCAATCCGAAAGAGCCCTATGGACGTTTCCTCATTGGTTCGGCCTTTAGATGACGTCCTTTCGGCCTTTAGATGACGTATCTAAGTGATGGAACCAATAAGTGAACCTCCGTAGGCCTCTTTAGAGAACTGATCGGAGTGCACAAGCAGTGCACAAGCAGGGCCGGGTATAACCACGATGGCCCCGGCTGATAGCCATCATGCACATTTTTCTTAACCAAATGTAGATGAATCTGATGTTATTGTAATTTCAGTGAATTTGTATTACTGAATGCGGAATAGAAATTTTTTCTGGAAGTTTCCGTAAAGGCAACTTGGAAGACTTTTACCCAATGCTCGGCATGACGCATAAGATCGGCTCTCATTCTAAAGGCAGGAAGATTTATCTCAGAATTCAAAATTTAAACTGATGAACAAGATCGGATTTTAGATTATATATTGTCGTTACGGAGAATTTGTATAGGTGACACATACACAGCAGGAAACTTGGAAGGCTTACTGGAAGATTGAAAATAGAAATGGTCGGCTCACTTTTGAGAGATTTTTACCGAAGTCCAGTCCGAAATTTTGTGAAAAACTTCAGGGGTAGTTGGTTCAATTAATTTTTGTCTAAGTTTTGTAGAATTTTCATTTAGCGAGTTTGGTTGTACAAAAATGTTCGAAATTTGTCTTTTTATTGAAAATGTCTACCAATACCCATTTTAGTGGAAATAACCCAAGGGAAGAAGTTTTTAGTTACTTTATGTGCATTATGTTTAATGAACGATTTCCTTTTGTCCATTGTGTATAATAAATGTAATTGTCACTTCTTTAAAGATTCTATTTTATTGATGTATGCTTGAAAAATAATTTTCGATTGCAGCATTCAGTGGCAGACCAGTTGGAATGTCACCAGTAGTAGAAATTAATTTTCTTCTCTGGTGGTATTCTTGCTAGCTATTATTCTCAGAAGACTTCAAGAAATTTGACAGAAGCCGCATCTTTCTGTTTAATCAGTGAATGGCAGGGAATTTGTTGCTAGTACCATCAGTCCGAGGCATGTCTGGCAATTCCTTCAGGTAATATATTTTACTCATTTTAAGATTTGTAACTGAATCTGTTTGTCTCATTGATGTCTGAACTGATTGCACCAGAGGGTGTTAAGATGCGCGTGGACTTGGTCTATATTTGGTTCGCGCATCCGTTCGTCGTCATTGATGACGACTTCCGGATTGTTCTTCCAACATGGAGGGCACGTGAAATTTTCCCGATGATGAACAGAGGCATCCAAAGTTTTTGTTTCTGTGTGATGTCTAATATTCTGGATTTGCTCTTGATTGATGCAGTAGATTCATTGTCTAGTTCATGTCTAAGTGCATAAAATTCCAGTTACCTCTCCACTCTGCATCGATCACGAACAAGACCGGAATATTAGACATCGCACAGAAACAAAAATTTTGGATGCCTCTGTTTATCATCGGGAAAATTTCACGTGCCCTCCATGTTGGAAGAACAATCTGGAAGTCGTCATCAATGACGTCGAACGGATGCGCGAACCAAGTATAGACTAAGTCCACGCGCATTCTGGCACCCTCCGGTGCATACGGCGTGCAAATAAAATAGAAAAAGAAACAAAAAGTCTACGACTATATTAAAAATATAATTTTATTGTTTTACCTTTTAAAAGTACATATATGACCTACAAAAAGACGAAAGATGTTGTAAACAGAAGATTACGTAGATTTCAAACTTTCTATATAGGTAATCATTTGTCTCAGCAGCAGTTGTATTGATGGTCTTAATTTTTCTACTTCCTAAAGCTAACACAAGCTAATTATAGTCGTTCGGCGAGCTCACTCGCATAATCTTCAAAACAGAGTTGATCTTTAACCACGAAGAGCTCCCATTATCCTTCGCAGCTCCAAAAAGATTGAAAATATTTAGTTATAATTCGATATAGCTCAAATAACTATAGCGAGCCGAGTGAAAACTTGTTATTGCCTTCAAAGCTTCATTGCTTAATCTCAGTACATGTATCTGCAAAATAAAATTACTGTAAGAACATGTAGAATATTCGTACATTCCACTGCACAAAAAAAGAAAAGCTCATTGCATGCTAACATTTTTGAAGAATTACACTGGGAAAAACTCGTTGAATACCAATATCTTCGGGTAATTACACAGGAAATACGCATTAAAATTTAAAAATACATTGAATTTTGAGAAATACAAGAAATACACCAAATCCAAGTGATATCTCAAGTTCTAAGCATGGATAAGTGTGTATTCAGACTTTTTCTTTGGGAGGAGGTGGGGGGCGGGGGGAAGAAGCGGGAGCCAGCCATCTCTAGAGCACGGCTAACATCAAGTTTAAGAATTTCATTATTCCAAAAAAAAAAAAAAAAAAAAGAGGAAATTAGCGACTGGAGAAAGTCCGTTAAATACGGAGTAATCCAAAATCCAGCAAAACCTTTTTTTATAAAATCAATAATTCTTTTAAGCAAAAATGTTGTTTGCACATATATGCAGATTAGGTAGGTACACGGAATATGGAATTGTTATAAAGTAAACATAACACTCAAAATTTCATAGAATTCCGGTGAAATAAATTTGCCTCTAAGTAAGTTATTGGTTTGTTTAATGCGAATGATTAAGACCTTTGTACTTTTCTAATAAAATCTTGATCGAGACTAATTTAATTCCAATAAAAACTCTTTGATAGTTCTTACTCGTATCCTAAGTGACAATCGAATGCCACTATTTTGAATTGAGTTGGACACGTGATTGACTACAGCGCTTCCGTTATTCTATAGAAACATCCTCTCTACATACCGGATCTAGCACCCAGTAAATTCAGTGTCCGTTGAAGAGGCACCTGGCAAGAGGACAGCACTGCCAAACCGATGCCGAAATAAGTGGCTCAACGACCGCAGAGTTTATGTTGCAAATTAATCTGTACCAAATGCATAGCTATGCCTGTATCTCCTGAATTTTGGGAACAAAATTTATGGTTAGAAGTCCTGATATTTTACTTCTTGAAAACACCCTAATGTACAGGGTAATAATTAAATTTTTCCTATGGACAGCGTTTTACAGCTAAAACTGGTGAACGATGTAACCAAATTTGGTTTATAGACTATACATGGAATGCGCTTCGAAAAATAAATGTTTCTTAAAATGCCCTTTTTTTTCATGCAAAGACAACTATGGAAATGACTAATTCTAAATGTACGAACGGTTGCAATTTTTATTCAAAGTTTTTGAGCATCCATTAACTAGTTTGGACATTTTGAGCCGATTATATACCATGAAGAGGTAAGCTACCGTGCATTTTTAAAACTACAATTTTAAAAAACATGTTTGTGTGCTTCTTTTAAACAGTCCGCAAGCCAAATTTGGTGTCAATCTGGTCATCCGTTTCAGCTACAAATGTTGCTTATAGGGGGAGTTTCAGTATAACTACCCTATAGAAAGCCTGTATCAAGATTGAAACGATTGAATTTATATTGCGTTAGCTGCGTGCCCGTTCTTCACACGGAAAGAAAGGAATATTTCCCTAAAATATGATCGTAACAGAATCTCAAAAGTTCAGGTAGTACCTTCTGTTGAAACTATCACGGGATACATTAACGCAAGGTAGGATTTTCATTTAGTTAGTTGTTAGACGACCGTTGAAAAATGATGAATAGAACATTTAATTTGAGTAAATATTTATTAACGTGGTATACTGTGTTATAATCCATATTAACCTAACAAATCTACTAATACTACCAATTACTTATACTTTCTATTACTTATATTAATATTATCTATCTTGTTTCGCTCTCTATTAATGCTCAATTTAAAGAAACAGCTTAGATATTTGAAACGAATGGTTGCTTTTCTACTCTTTGGTGATTCTTTGCATTATGCATTAGCATCAACGATAAATATTTTTTATAATGGCTGCCATTAACCCTTTAACGCGCAGTGTTCCCGTCAGGGATGGACGCGAGACGAGACAGATATTTACAGCTTTTTTGCGAGACGAGACAGACATTTTTAACATTACGATACAGGGATTTTGCGATACGAGAAAAAGCTTTTAGGCTGTTTTGTGAGATGCGAGACGCCAATTTTCCGTCTCGCGTTCATCCCTAGTTCCCGCTCTGGAAGCACCAAACTCTAAGGTTTTGACTGTTGCCAGTCACGAAGAATAGATTTTAATTCCATAAAATAGTTGCGAGTGACATAGCTCCACGAGAATCCTTTCCTTTTTAGCACGTCATTTCCCGTCAAAAAAAATGTCACGATTCTTTTTAACAGCACTGACATCTGCTGAAAAATGGAAGAATGAGAGAACAGCTGGATAGATTGCCCAATGCTGAAAAAAGGGCAGCCGTTGCCATCATTCGACTTAGTACCAGCAAGAGGCACAGCGCTGCACGGCACAGCCAGCTGTCGTCAAAAAGGGGTCTCTAGATCTGTGGCACGCGATGAACGTTTCAAGCGTCCGCCATCTCGCTGGTTGTTAAGTCGCGATGGCAACGACTGACCTTTTTTCAGCATTGGGAAAAGGTTGCGCTTCAAAGGGTTAAAACATCTCTCCATACATTTTTAAGCATAATTCTTGTCAGATTACTATAATATTTAAACCAGCGATTCCCAACTAGTGGTCCGCCAAGTGAGTGAGTGTTAAAAAAAAAATTCATCTTCACAACAAGCGTAATTGTTTACATTTTTTTAGAAAAAAAAGGTTTCATAATCCTTGCAAATTTGGGAAAGAAAACCAAGAGTTTCACAGCTAGTCAAAGAAATACGTGATAATAAGTCCCATTCTTGCCGGAAAGATAGAAATAGAACGCATAACATAATTCATTTTCTAAATCATCTTTTAAAAAATTTTTAAATACAAAATTATGCATACACTTCGAAAGTTATTTAAGAATCTTTTTTGAGTTTTTCTTTTTATCGCTACATTTTTGTAAAGACGTTTAGTACATATTTTTTTTATTTTATCACTCTCCCCTACCAATGGAAAGAATTCTTTTAAAGGGGCCAGTGGGTAAATTGAATGTGGAAAAGTTCGCGGGTCAGGTTGAGTTGGGAAGCACTGATCAAAGTTTAAAAAATAGTAATAATAAATAAATAATTAGTACCGTATTAGTACGTTACTAATTTGTACATTTAGTACTAATTAGTACGTGAGTGAAAATTAGTACGCTTGGGTTTTTCTTTTTCTTCTTTTTTTCTTTCTTTTTTTTTTTTTTTAATTTAACTTTATCAACCCCACCACCACCACCAATGGAAAGAATTCTTTTAAGGAGTCTGTGGGTAAATTGAAAGTGGAAAAGTGGTGCGCGGATCAGGTTGAGTTGGGAACGACAGATCAAAGATTTTTTAAATTTAAAAATAAAAATTATGCATACACTTCTAAATTTAATTAAGAATCTTTTATGAATTCTTCATTTTATTGCTACATTTTGATCAGACTTTTTTTTTTTTTTTTGATTTTATGATTCATGGTATGTAGAAAAATCACTTTAATTATTCCTCTACGTCTATAGAATACTAGTATAGACATCCGTCGGTTTTTAAGAGTATTTGTACATAGATAGCAACGATATTATTCAGGCTATTGCGTGTAAATGTATTTACTGTTCAGTTTATTGCCTAAACTGATTTGAAGTTTACACACTCATCTTTCGAATGTGGTGTTGTTTATTTTAGAAAATCAACAAAAATTAGTTAACAAAGAGTTTTGACCCGAAAAAAATGAGTTCCTCCATTTCTTGGAGTTCGTCCTATCAAGAAATGGTTTGAATACTAAAATTTCAAAATAAATACCAAAAGAGTTTAGCTAAGGCCCAGTGTACAGCATACTAAACTGGGAAAATAGGGATTTTCTAGTAAAATATATTAGGTTATTGTTTTTTAAACTATTTTTCCCCAAATAATAATCACTAGCATTATCACATATTTCAGATACAGAAAAAAGATTGAGCCCTGTAGGGTTAACCCTTTGAGGCGCAACCCTTTCCCAATGCTGAAAAAAGGGCAGCTGCTGTCATCGCTCGACTTAACTACCAGCAAGATGGCGGACGATCAAAACGTTCATCGCGTGCCACAGATCTACAGACCCCTTTTTTGAAGACAGCTGGCTGTGCGGCACAGCCAGCTGCGTCAAAAAGGATCTCTAGATCTGTGGCACGCGATGAACGTTTCGATCGTCCGCCATCTTGCTGGTCGTTAAGTCGAGCGATGGCAACGGCTGCCCTTTTTTCAGCATTGGGCAATCTATCCAGCTGTTCTCGCATTCTTCCATTTTTCTGCAGATGTCAGTGCTGTTAAAAAGAATCGTGACAATTTTTTTACGGGAAATGACGTGCTAAAAAGTAAAGGATTCTCGTGGAGCTATGTCACCCGCAACTATTTTTATAGAAATCCAATCTATTTTTCGTGACTGGCAACAGTCGGAACGTCAGAGTTTGGTGTTCGCAGAGCGGGAACACTGCGCGTTAAAGGGTTTACCACACTGCAAATTAATGATGCAATATTATATATCACAGTGGTAGATGAAGTCACACTCCACACCACCCAAATGTTACCAATCATTTACCTTTCACATAATTATTGAGTAGAACAAAAAGTTAAGAAATTCCTATAATAAATAATTTTCAACTTTTCAACACGTCATTTGGATTTATAGAGTATGTGAATCTTCTGGAATATAAGCATTGATTGTTTTAAATTATTCTTTTGACATCATGCGCTTTAGAAGAACAAAAAGTAAAAAATCTGGAATGACTCCACTCGAATTTTCGAACACTTGCGATTAAGATCATTACCAAGCATTTAAATAAACGCTAGCGCACTTTCAAGAATTTCTCCCCATATACCATAATGTAAAAGAAATCGTGCCCTGTAGAAAAACAATATCTGTCCTATACACATCAAAATCAATACCAGTCTTACAATAGTGGTTTATAGCGTATATACCCAATTTGAGCTCAATCGAATGTACCGTTTAAACGCTAGCGCACTTTCAAGAATTCCCTCCCATAGGCCATAATGTAAAAGAAATCTTTGTCGTAGCCATGTAGTTAAAAAGTCCTATACACATCAAAATCAATACCGGTCTTTCGATGGTGGTTTATAACATATATACCAAATTTGAGCTCAATCGAATGCCCGTTATGGAGCTACGTGTTCACTCACATACACACAAACGCACATACACATATATATATACATCTCTTAAAAATAACATAAATGAATTCAGAAGACCTCAAAACGTATCAATAAACCCAAATCTCGAAGTCAAATTTTTTCATGATTGCAATACTTTCCTTTTAAACTACGCTTTAACCAAGTCCGTAGACATAAAAACATTGAAAAGTTGAGGTGCGGGTGCAAGTAAAAGTCAATTTCTGAAAAGAGGCATCCAATTTAACGCGCTGTTAATGGGTACAGAAATTTCGAAAGCCAAAAGTTCAACAACGTTTTCAAAAAGTCGCAAAAGCACCTACTACACCAAAAATTGATCAAGACCAATGAATCGTGACAGACACTCCGATTATAAAAAGCTTTCCAACACAAGAGTCTTATTGCGCCAAATTTGGCGAGATTTTGGGGATCACCCCAGAACAGCTGTATATCACTAGTAATGTAAGTTTGAGAGACCCTGTAAAAGAGCTTTAAATGTTATTTACATTCTTCAAAATGATAAATTATAATCATTCATATACTTGTTGAATTGCGCTTGAAATGAATTAATGTTGCTAAATTGCTATATAGATGACCTTAATGCAGCGGTTCTCAACCTTTTAATGTCGCGCCTCTTCAAGAAAGGCTAACTTAGGGTGGCGCTCCTCCCCCCCTCACATTTTTCAGCATACATTCAGTTTTTTAATCTTTAACAATGAGCATTTAGTCGAATTTTCTGCAAAATAATGTTATCAGTAAAGTTTGAATGACCATTTTAAGCGAAGTGGATATACTTTTGATTAAAAATGAGAATAAATAAGATGATTTTTTAAAAACATGCATCACTACTTTCTTTTTGGTTTTTCTCGCCCCCCCCCCTCCCTGCAAACGCTCTGCGCCCACCTTGGGGGTCGCGCCCCGCAGGTTGAGAAACGCTGCCTTAATGCATTAGATTTTTTTTCAATGCTCCTGTAGAAGGGCTTAAGTGATAGAGACACTACTTTCTCCAGACAGCTTTATTATGTAATCTTTAATAACATCGATTTTGTTTGGTTGAAATGGTCTTTAAATTATGCTTTTAACCTTTAATTACGCGTTCTTAATATATTAACACAAGTACACGCGTGGTGTATTTTGTACAGCAGCAAAAAAGCGAACAGCGATAAGTTAAAAGAGAAGAAATATTTATACAATTAGGTTTAATAATCATAACTTCTAACAAATATTTCTTGAATAAAATTAAAATAAAAAATGATAGCCACTGACCATATTAAATTTCATCTGTGAGGTCTTCTATACTGTTACATTCCCAGCACGTAATTAATCCTGTTGCAAATTATGCATGCTAACTGCAAATTATGCATTTTATACTCCAGAGCGTGTAGTAAAAGGTTGAGAATGTATACCAGCGTAACAGATTGGAATTCTTTAGGGTGCTCCTGTAAAAGAACTATAAATGCTGCACATGCCATTTCCAATAGGGTGCATGGTACTGTACATAGAAATTTCATATATAAATTTTGTAGCAACCGATATATTTTTAAGGCAGTTAAAGCATAGACGAACGGACCAACACACTGAAATCAAACAATTTTCAAGCTTGTTGGAAAGTGTTAAAAGCATACGTTAATACATGCCTTGAAAGTCCGTTTAGAGTAGGTTGTGGCCAAAAGAAAGAATATGTGTAAAAAGAAAAAGCTTGATTTTTATAACTTGGATTAACTATTTGGGGTAAAAAAAAAAAAAAAAACTCACGTTTTTAAATGCCGTTGACCTACTGCATGGAAAACTTTCAAGATTACTATTGAATACTAGAGCATCAAAATAATCTTCAGCTTTAGCAATGGAGAAAGAACCAGATATGCCCTAGCTACTGAATTTAGAAGTTTATACGAAGAATTCTATTATAAGTATTTTGCTTCAAATTTAAGTAATAAACAAAACAAAACAAAAAGCATTTAATCATATCCACATTACATCCCCCACCCCTCGCTTACTATCTCAGAGGCCGACCACGCAAAAGCAACTCAAGGAAAAAGCGCCATGTACCAGTTTTAAAACAATAGTTACTAAATAAATCAACTCTGATTTAAAAACGCTGAAAAAATAAATAATCATTAAACTTCATAATATCAATAATTTAAAAACTTACTCGTATTTTTTGTTACAGTTTTGAGGACAAGAACTTCTCCATTTTCAAAACATGGTGTGTTGTCGAACCAACATCTCCAGAACCTTAAGTTCTTCAGAAAGATAGGGTGCGTTCAGAGCGTTCACTAATATCTTCCCAACTTTTCGGGATTCTGACGTCATACAATAATGACTAAACACTAAATAAAAAAAAATAAAAAAATAAAAAAATCTCTCGCGAGGAGACCGAATAAAGGGCTCTATCCTGCCACAATCTTATAAGCGTTCTTTTAAGTGAACATTTGGATATGTGGCATCAAATTGGCGTTTTTCGCAACCTGCTAAGGTATGTTGGCATTCTACAAGATATAGGGTGCATTCGTAAACGACAAACTTGATGCACGAGTTTTCGTAAGAAAACTGGAATGCGTGTGTTTAGTGCTATGAGTGGCTATCAGTTTCTTTTGACTTTGCGAACAAGTTCAGTTTATTTAGTTTTGTAGTTTTGTCTCCTACGAGATGTGTTTGTTTACAGTTCGCGAATGCGTTATTTTTGCTGAGGAGAGTTTTTGTAGTACATACTCAATATAAAATCAACAGGATTTTTAAAAGAAAGAGTGGTTATCATTGAAGTGCACAGATCAAAATTTAGAAATTTCAACTTGAATTTCATTTTTTCAAAAGTATTTAGCAAGAGAAATTCAAATTTCGCTAATAACGGTTTATATCAACTTCAATCTCAACACTAAAACATGCATTTTTGAATTTACTAAAATGAAAAATACAAGAACGTGAATGCTGGAACGTTTATTTTCGAACATATGTGCTTGATTTCAAAATACTCTTATAAATCCTCGTCTATTAAAGTGGACAACACAATGAAAATTTACTAAAACGGAGAAAGGAAATTTAAACAGCGAGGGGACAGACTGGGAATCGAACCCACGACCGCTCTCTTAGTCCATTGGCGTGGAAGTTTCACCTACCTCAGCGGTTCTCAACCTTTTAACGTCGCCTCCCCCCAACAAAGGCTAACTTACGGTGCCCCCCCTTCACATTTTTCAGCATACATCCAGTTTTTTAATCTTTAACAATGAACATTTAATCGAATTTTCTACAAAATAATGTTATCAGTAAAGTTTGAATGAACATTTTAAGCGAAAATGGATAGATTTTTGAGTAAAAATGAGAATAAATAAGATGATTTTTTTAAAAAACATGCATCACTATTTACTCTTTGGTGTTTCTCGCACCCCCCCCCCCTTGCAAACGCTCTGCGCCCTCCCTTGGGGGTCGCGCCCCACAGGTTGAGAAACGCTGACCTACCTCATTATGACTACGTCACACCTTAGCAAACAACTTTTTTTGGTCAAACATTCGTGCATTTGAGAATGGTCATAAGCGGAAAACATGGTTTTGTATTACTAAGTATCGGAGTTCACATGAAATTCCGAGAATTAAGAGAACTTCTGTTATTACTTAATCTCGATTTGTTTGATCACATGGTCTCTCAACAACATTTACCCTATTTACCCCGAAAGTTCGTCCTCTAAACATTGGTACCTCTCACAAACTGCTAAAGAATGTTCGAAACTATGGATTTAGAGTACACGAGTTGCGATTTCCATTCCTGCCCTCGAACTAAAAGCCACCATGTATGTGTACAGTAGCGTTCAAAAATGTTTTAGTACTTGGGGAAAATATCTTCTGATACATAAGTTATTTTTAAAATCCTACTATATAGTTACGCTGATCCCTGACTTACTCTGTATCCATTCCGGGCAACTCATCCAAGATATAAAACTTTTACCGCCATTACTCCAAAAAGATTAAAAAGTTAAGTACGAAAAAAGCAATAACATTTGCAAAGTCTGTACGATCCGCTTGAAAATTTTCATCATTGTGTACAAAAACATAGAAAACAATCTGCGCTACTTTAAAAATCTGAATATCCTCAAGTTCCCTCATTTTAAAGCGATTTTTTTGCTATTTTCAGCTGCATTTTATTTCCGAGAGTCAAAAAAGTGAATCATTTGCTTGACAAAATTAGCTATTTCAAGTGAGAATGACGTCATATTTGAAGTCACTGTCATCAAGCTTTGAAGAAATCAGTTCATTTAAAAGTTTTTTTCAAATAATGTAGTTTAGTTTTTTTTTCATTAAAATTATCGTCTGCTTGAAGCATTGATATAAGAGGGGCTACACTAAACGAAATCAGTCGAAAAGTTTCCGCGCGTTTCCAGAAGAGCACGAAATTCGATTTGGATCTATATTATTTTTTATAATTTGCCAGGAGAGAAGAGCTCGCGTCACTGAATGTGTCGCTTAGAGCTACATATACGCCCTTCCCGGAATTTCCCGCCACAATTTGGAACCTCATCAGAAGGTGGGGACTTCTGAATATTGGCACCCCTCGGAAACTGCTAGCGACCGCCGAGAGGACTTTCGGAACCACGGATTTAACGTGCACGTACACTGCATGTGCACGGTGGTCTGTAGTGGTACGCCGGTATCGAACCCGCAACCTTCCGGTTACGAGTCCAACGCCTTAACTACTGGGCTACCACGGCCCTTGATTTGGATCTATATTTATTTGCCAGGGAGGACAGCTCGCGTCCCTGAATGTGTCGCTTAGAGCTACATATACGCCCTTCCCGGAATTTCCCGCCACAATTTGGAACCTCATCAGAAGGTGGGGGACTTCTGAATATTGGCACCCCTCGGAAACTGCTAGCGACCGCCGAGAGGACTTTCGGAACCACGGATTTAACGTGCACGTACACTGCATGTACACGGTGGTCTTTAGTGGTACGCCGGTATCGAACCCGCAACCTTCCGGTTACGAGTCCAACGCCTTAACTACTGGGCTACCACGGCCCTTGATTTGGATCTATATTTATTTGCCAGGGAGGACAGCTCGCGTCACTGAATGTGTCACTTAGAGCTACATATAGGTCCTTCCCGGAATTTCCCGCCACAATTTGGAACGTCAGCAGAAGGTGGGGGGACTTCTGAATATTGGCACCCCTCAGAAACTGCTAGCAACCGCCGAGAGGACTTTCGGAACCACGGATTTAACGTGCACGTACACCGCATGTACACGGTGGTCTTTAGTGGTACGCCGGTATCGAACCCGCAACCTTCCGGTTACGAGTCCAACGCCTTAACTACTGGGCTACCACGGCCCTTGATTTAGATTTATAATAAAAATTCAATACGAAGTTATTTATTTAGGTGAACGAAGATATATCGCGTGTACACAGGCTTTCGTCAAATGCTTTTTCTTGCGCCCGTTGTAATTGCCTCTACAAAGGGCTTTGCCTTCTAGTTTATACATAATGGTCAGTAAAATTACTGCACTTAGTTTTAACTTTTAATTTCAAGGGATGTCAGTGTATATAGAAAAGGCAATTTTTCCTCAAGGGCTTGCAGAATGTCCCATAACTATCAAGGGCGGATTAAAGGGGGGGGGCGAGGGGCGACCGCCCCCCCCTTTAATTACCGACAAGAAAGAAATTAATGTAAAAGATCCTATTTTACTTCCATAAAATGGATGTATATGTCAATCTTCTAACTAACAGCCCCCACCGACAAACTAACCGCCCCCCCCCGACAAACTTGCAATAATCCGCCACTGATAACTATTGCTACAAAATTTTTAAGAGGAGGTAAAGCTTCTAAGTTAGGGGAATGTTAGAAGTTTTCTAGGAAGGGCTAACGCACCCGAATTTCCCCTCACCCCCACCCAATCGCCCGGTCACGCTTTCATGAACATCAAAATCTCAGTTCAGTTTCTCGGCTAATTTCAATTTTTCGGAAACAATTTAATTTTCAGGAATCCAATCCCATTAGCGCCATCTGGTGAACGACCGTCCAACAATTAATTACCCGCGCGAACATAATTAGAAAAGTGAATATTTCTTTTTTTTTTTTAAAGCGGGTATAAATTTTCATTGTGACTTTATTCTCCGGTATTATTTCCTGTGTATTAAAAGAAGAAAAAACTATGCAATTATCCCACAGGGGGAGGCGCTAAGCACGCATCTCCATTCAGTGCTTTATAAGACGTTTATTAACCCCCTGACCCGAGGGGGCCGGGGGTAATGATAGAAACAGGAGGTTAACAGTTGGCTACCACATAAGGTACGAACAACAATACATATTGGGGTGGATTTGCGAGGTTGCCTCTCTGTTATCGAACGGAGAGGAGGTTAAATAGTTCTGATACGACGTAATTAAGTTTTAATTAATAAAAGCGGATGTTAAGATTGGAAAAAACGTTTTTGGGAGGATATCTAAAATGAGGCCAAGGATTTGAGATATCAACACGTTGAATGCCGTGAGACAATTGCAAACAGCTAAGCCAAAATCCATAGAATTTCAAGTCATTTTCAATATTAAATATGCAGGGTATTTCAAATGTCTTCCGAAATTGCTGAAAAAGGTAGTAAATGAACCAATATGTATCGGAATTTCAAAGCAATGCAGGGTCATCTTCGCATACACGTGTTCACGTTATAAGTGGCGGGGGGGGGGGGGGGAGTTAGGGATCTGGGTTTTCCTCCCTCCATAGTCTACGCACAAACGTTATTTATAGCCAAATACAGTCGAACCTCGAATTAACGGATTGATTGGGACCTACAAATTGGTTCGTTAAATCGAAGCAATTCGTTAAATCGAATATCAATATTTGCAAAGAGTATGGTATAAAAATATCAATTCAAAATACCCTTAGATATAGATATGAAAAAAAAAAGAATGATTATTGTTTACTGCGAGCTTAAAAATGATAAGTTATACGTTAGGAGATCAACTTTAAAATTATCTAAATTCTTTAATGTTACTTGTTCTTAAAACTTAATACATAATACATACATACTTATTAGCCCTTTGGAAAGAAATCCTCTATAGTGCTTTGTTTTTGTGGCTTTATTTTAACCCATTTATGCCTAGCGTACCTTTTTTGGGACGGCATTTTCGCTATTAGTCGAAAACGTTATTTATTTTTCCTAGCCTTTATTCATGAGTATTGAGCCTCAACTCCGCACAATATTTTAACATGACCAAGTAGGATGTTGATATTTCGATTTTTATGCAAAATGATTTTAAAATAAATCATCCCTTGTTCAAGAAGTTGACATCAGAAATTTATCTATTATTTCTGTTATCAGTAAAAATCGAAGAAAGTCGCAAAAATATCCAGGCACAAATGGGTTAACTTTCCAAAGCTCTTTGTCGATATTAATTTTGTGTGCGAAAAAGTCAAAGTTTCAGTTTTATGGGCGAATTTTGTTTCAGCGATTACCGTTCGTTAAATCAAAGCTAAAAACTCGTTAAATCAGATCATTTTAGCACCCTTTTTGTTGGGACAGAAAAAAATGTTCGGTAAATCGGAGAATTCATTGAATCAAAGTACGTTAAATCGAGATTCGACAGTATTCACCTTTAGAAGTTATCGCTCAAAATAGTATGCAATAAAAATGATTAAAATTTTATATAAATTTTGAAAACTGCATTGAAATTTAAAAAATAATTACACTAATTTTGTCGATTTTATACTTCAGGGAGTAACAAACACAATTTTCTATAAAGAATATAAAACATTTTAGTGCTATTGAAAATGTTTACCAGATACTTAAAGTAAAATTTACCTGTCAATCACACTCTCAGAAAAATTAGTCTTTATTCCTCATTTTTCAACGAATAATATCCATTCTCTATGGGAAAATGCAACATTTCCGTGAATTCTTCTGTATGGAAACGTAATATCTCCGTCAAATCTGAAGAAGAGGAAAAAACCCGCTGAATCTCAAGTTCCTTCAATTGACAGAAGAAAAAACGAAACGGATATCCGTCAAATAACGGATATATTCCGACAGCATTTCTGCCAGAAAACTTTCCGTTAACTGAAGAAATAACTTGAGAGTCCGTCTTTGGACGCTAATTTATTCCTCATTTTTCAACGGATAATTCCCGTACTCATTGGAAACGTTATATTTCCGTAAATTCTTCTCGAAAATCACAAGAAAGAGGAAAGAATTTCGTTAAATCTGAAGAAATTTCTTCAAATGACAGAAGAAAAAAGAAACGGAGATATTACGGCAGCACTGCTGCAAAATTTCCGTGAATTGAAGAAATAATTTTTGAGAGTGCACATTTTGTAATAAGAATGAGCCCTTCCGTGATACAGCTAAGATTACGCCCTTGACAAGTTGAAAACTATCTAGTAATTGTAACCACCAAAGCCTAAATCAGTAGAATTTCAAGTCATTTCAATATTAAGCATACAGGGTGTTTCAATGTCTCCAGAAATTGAAAAGGGTAGTTGAGGGAACCAAGAAGTTGCAGAATTTCAAAGCAATGAAGAGTCGTCTTCATACAACTATTATAAATCACAAAGACCTATTTGCAATCCCATCCTTTGCTGCCAAGTTGCTGGTTGCAAAGGGGTGAAGGGACATTGTCCATGCTAGTTTTACGACTTTTTAATGACTTGTACGGTCCATCGAAATGTCCTAAACCGCTAACTGTTAGGCTCACACTGTAACAGAGAGAAAGTTTTTCTGTCAATTCCAATAAAAAATAAACCAATAAAAACAAAACCCTTTTACTTTCCGAACATGTACCATGTAAGGAAAGTATTGTAATCATGAAAAAATTCGACTTCGAGATTTTGGTGTTTTTACACGTTTTGAGGGCTTCTGAATCCATTTATGCTATTTTTAAGAGATGTATGTATGTATGTGTGTATGTGTGTGTGTGTGTATGTGTGTATGTGAGTGAACACGATAGCTCCTGAACGGAGCATTCGATTGAGCTCAAATTGGATATATATGTCATAAACCACCGTCGCAAGACCGGTATTGATTTTGGTGCGTATAGGACTTATAGTTTTTCTACAGGGCTACGACAAAGATTTCTTTTACATTATGGCCTATGGGGGGAATTTCTTGAAAGTGCGCTAGCGTTTAAACGGTAGATTCGATTGAGCTCAAATTGGGTATACATGTTATAAACCACCGTTGCAAGACCGGTATTGATTTTGGTGTGTATAGGACTTATAGTTTTTCTACAGGGCTACGACAAAGATTTCTTTTACATTATGGCCTATGGGGGGAATTTCTTGAAAGTGCGCTAGCGTTTAAACGATACATTCGATTGAGCTCAAATTCGGTATACATGTTATAAACCACCATCCTAAGACCGGTATTGATTTTGGTGTGTATAGGACTTATAGTTCTCCTAAAGGGCTACGACAAAACTTTCTTTTATGTTATGGCATATTGGCATATGGGGAGAAATTCTTGAAAGTGCGCAAACGTTTAAACGGTGCATTCGATTGAGTTTCAATTTGGTATATATGTTTGAATTATTCATCGATTAAAATTTATTTAAGTGCTTGGTAATGATCTTAATTGTAAGTGTTTGGAAAGTCGAGTGGAGTCACTCCAGATTTTTTTATGTTTAGATTACATTTTAAGGATGTTGCATTTGCATAGTACGAAATTTAATCGGATATTTTGAAGTTCACTATAAATGTTATAGGAAAAAAAAACTATGTTTTTAGTCTGAATCAGAGTCGTTAACCGGATGTGTTATGTTTTATGTTTATTGGAGAACATTTTTAGCTTGGTTAATTGCTATGTCTTATACAGCCATAGTTATTTTATTAAGTATATGATGGTTATTTAATATACAGCTTGTTCGAGAAAGATCTTTATCATTCTAAAAATTAATGACAAAAGTACTATCAGATCAAATGAAATACAGTTTGCTGAAAAAAAAAAGATTAAATCAAAGAGTTATTACTTCCTTGTACGTAGTATAAGGAAGTAATGTGATCCCGAAAAATTTTGGGGGCCAAATTTCGACAAAAAAACCGATTTTGACTACCTCTAAATTTAATTAAAAAAATTTTTTCGATGCATCTCATCGTAGGCTAGCATGCACGATCATATTAACGCGTCTGCAACTCATTTTGACCAGCGGCGAGTCTACTGTGGCCAGTTTTTCCATGCCGTCTGTACGTACGTACGTACGTATGTATGTAACTCGCATATCTCAAAAACTATTCGTCGTAGAATGTTGAGATTTGATATTTAGGATTGTTCTATGATCTAGTTGTGCACCTCCCCTTTTGGTGGCAATCGAATGGATAGTTTATGTACAGGACCGCCCAAAAGATTCGAAATACATTACGCTCTATGGGCCGAAATTCATTAAACTCGCCTAACTCAAAAGCTATTAGGCGTAGAATGTCGAAACTTCATATTTTGGATAGTTGTAACATCTAGTAGTGCACCTCCCCTTTTGGTTCAATTCGACTGGATAGTTTATCTACAGGACTGCCCAAAACATTCGAAATACATTACGCTCAATGGGCCGAAATTCATTAAACTCGCATATCTCAAAAACTGTTAGGCGTACAATGTTGAAACTTTATATTTAGGATTGTTGTAACATCTAGTTGTGCACCTCCCCTTTCGGTTCCATTCGACTGAATAGTTTATCTACAGGACCGCCCAAAAGATTCGAAATACATTACGCTCTAAGGGCCGAAATTCATCAAAGCGTTTTTTAGAGGTATTGGGCTATTTCAAACGACTCAGAAGTGATATATGCTGTAAAGAGTTAGAAAATGAATTTCTCCATTGAAAAAAGTGTCTTTATCATTTATAGTTCTGCTACAGGAACACTCAAAAGATTTCCAATACATTACGGTCAATGGCAATTTTAGGGGCATTAATCCATTTCAAGCACAATACCGTCCTACCACATAAGTTAGGTAATGGTCCTATCACGGTCACGTGCCTCCCTCAAGAACTATGCCAAAAGTCGCCAAGCTTGGCGACTTTTGGTGTACGTGTGTGCATATTTAACTCTCAAATCTCAAAAACTATTATGAAATTTCATATATAAGAATTTTGTAACATCTAGTTGTGCATCTCGATTTTTGGTTCCAATCTACTGGAGAGTTTATTTACAGGACCACCAGAAAGAATTTCAGTACTTTAATGTCTATGGACATCTTCAATATAATACTACTGTAGATGGTCATTGTTTGGTACATGCCCAAAATCTCGCCGTCTGTCCTCGACCTTGGCGAGTTTTGGCGAAATATCGCCAAATTTGGCGATAGTCAGTCATTTGGTCCATGCCCAAAGTATCGCCATTTGTCATCGTTCTTGGCGAGTTTTGGCGAAATATCGCCAAATTTGGCGATAATCTGTCATTGTTTGGTTCATGCTTAAAATCTCGCCAAATGTCGTCGACATTGACGAGTTTCGCCGAAATATCGCCAAATTTGGCGCCAAAAATTATTTCGTATTTTGTATAACTCTAAAACTAACCCGTAGATTTTTTAACTTTTGTATTTAGAACTATTGTAATATCTAACTGTTTTCAATATCTTTTTTGACAGCAATCGACTGAGAATTTGTCATCGTTCTTGGCGAGTTTTGGCGAAATATCGCCAAATTTGGCGATAATCTGTCATTGTTTGGTTCATGCTTAAAATCTCGCCAAATGTCGTCGACATTGACGAGTTTCGCCGAAATATCGCCAAATTTGGCGCCAAAAATTATTTCGTATTTTGTATAACTCTAAAACTAACCCGTAGATTTTTTAACTTTTGTATTTAGAACTATTGTAATATCTAACTGTTTTCAATATCTTTTTTGACAGTAATCGACTGAGAATTTATTTACAGGGTGAGCCAAATGACTTCTGATACATTGAGGTGTATGGATGCATTCAATTCATTGAAAGTCTGTGGTCAATGACTACTTTGGCTATCCCCAAAATCTCGCAGACTATCTCAAGTTTGTCGGCTTTTGGTGAAATATCGCCAAATAAAGTGTCAGAAGGAAATCTTTCAAACTGAACTCAGCTTGGCGATATCGAAATATTTGGCTGGAAATCGCTAAACCTTACTATTATTGATATTTTATCTCTTTGAAACAAATAAATTTAGAGGAAGTGCGTCGAAAATATTTTTGATCTAATGGACGTGCAAGGAAGTCATGTGTTGGACACATCAGATTTTTTTTCATTAGGAATCGATTTTGCTATCGAGCAGTTTGATTAGCAAGCCTCACTGTTACACCGCAAATGTTAAAATATACTAGGAGCAAAACTGAATACAAACTTGACATGCTAATAAAGGACCTCACGTACAGCTACATTAAAGGTGCAGTAAAAAAATCTTGGATTTCTTCATTCTTTTGCAGAAAAATTCAATTCATTTCATCTGTTAGTATTTTTGTCATTGCTGTTTAAAATAATAAATATCTTACTCGGACAGGCTGTATATTTTGCCGATGTTTCATGGTCGTCATTTTGCGAGGGAGAAATCTTAATCCTTTAACGCGCAGTGTTCCCGCTCTGGGAACACCCAACTCTGACGTTTTGACTGTTGCCAGTCACGAAGAATAGATTGGATTTCTATAAATATAGTTGCGGGTGACATAGCTCCACGAGAATCCTTTACTTTTTAGCACGTCATTTCCCGTCAAAAAAATGGTCACGATTCTTTTTAACAGCACTGAGATCTGCTGAAAAATGGAAGAATGCGAGAACAGCTGGATAGATTGCCTAATGCTGAAAAAAGGGCAGCCGTTCCCATCGCTCGACTTAACTACCAGCAAGATGGCGGACGATCGAAACGTTCATCGCGTGCGACAGATCTAGAGACCCCTTTTTGACGACAGCTGACTAGCTGCGTCAGAAAAGGGTCTCTAGATTTGGGGCACGCTATGAACGTTTATGTTTCGATCGTCCGCCATCTTAGGTTAAGTCGGTAGTTAAGTCGAGCGATGGCAATGGCTGCCCTTTTTTCAGCATTGGGAAAGGATTGCGCCTTAAAGGGTTAATATGATATTTCCTAAGTTATTGCAGGTACAGCAAAATACCGCTCAGAAAGTCATATTATGATTTTTTTTTTAATCTTTGATATTTATCTAAAAAAAAAAAAGCTCTATAAGCCATACGTGGTACGTTGTTCATCTATTGCTGAAAAATGCTTAATTTTCGGGTTAAAATCTCTTAAAAGTCAAGTACAAATGGAGAGTTTTTGTAAACAGCTCAGCTCGCAGCTCAGACGAAATACACATTTCAGCTCACATAACAGCTCAGACGAAATACACATTTTATTGATTCTGGAACTTCGCCGTTCAATCTGCTAAGCACAGTTCACACGAATAGGGATTGGCAGTCTCTAAACTTGCTTTATAATACTTAGCTTAACCCCTTAAGCCTCACTCCCGTCAAAATCGCGAGCTAAGTTTTTTTCCTCTTTTTTTCGTGCCCGTGATATTGTCGGGCAATAGTGTTCAAATGGTATGCGCCAAAAAGATAAATTCTTATGGATATTTTTTTTAAATCTCATTTCACACAACAGATGACAATACCAGACTATTTAACTTAATTCCAAGAAAGTAGCAGTACTCAAATACGTGAACTTGTGATAGACACCGTGCAATCTTAGCTCTTTTTTTTTTACTTACGTCCAAAGAAAACTTTTAAATATTTATTTTACGAAGTAAGTTTAGTAAAATTCTCATTTACTGTTTAAAACACGTATTTTTAATGATTCTCTGCACAGTAAAAAAATTCAGAAACGTTACATACTTATAGCGGAAAGGTTTCCGAAAATATAGCGTAACCTACCGATGCTCTACTCGAAATCACGATTTCGGAAACATAACCCAAATTTCGGGGTAAAGTATTTACGGGGGAGAGGAAATCTTTATTTGGGACTTCGCGCGCATGCGCCAAGTGCCAAGAGACGGATAAGAGTGAACGCGTTTTCCCTAATAGCACAGATGGTCACAAAAGAGTTGCTGTGACGTCACAGAGGGTCACAATTGTCACAGGACTGTCACATTGTAACTTCTTGCACAGCCCGATTATGACCAACAGGGGCCCCGGGCATTGATGTATTTGGGGGTCCCCATCTATAAAATTTGTTTTCTTTTTCATAATATTTTGACATATAAAAGAATATTTCAGAACAACATTTGAAACTGGGGGACCTGGGCAAAGTCTCGATTTGCCCATGCGATAATAAGGGTCTGGTAACTTGTGAGTGATGTAACTTCACTGTGTGGTCACTGTGAAGTTTATGTGTGACCAGTCACCAGGTGACGTCGCCGGATAAATACTTAAATAAAACAGGTGAATACTTAAATAAAACAGCACATTATCTCCTCAAAATAATTTATGTGGAAGAAAAAAGATGTAAGATTTTTAATTTATATTTATTAATTATGGTATTTTCTCTCCATTTACAAAATACTTCAAAAAAATTTTAAGTTTCCAAAACAAGCCGTACCACAAATAACTTTTGCAGCAGTCAGTATACTTTTAAAGCAAAATTCGGCAAGAAAACCGCAGCGTCGTGGTACCGTGCTTTCTTCCGATTGCGTACGTCCAGCGTTCGATTTTGGCTCTGGTCGCTAGTCCTCACCGCTCCTTCCGACAGAGTTTGGTGCTGCCATCTAGATTAAGATACTCGAAACGCTTCATCTAGTGCATGTTACTTTTTTCTGAAAAACTCGGAAAGGTTACTCGTTAATTCGGAAACCTTTCCGAAATACACGGAGAGGTTACTCAATATTTAACCAAAATATACAGAAACGTTACCCATCTTTTCCAGAAACCTTACCTAAAATGCAGGAAAATAGGTAAATATGTTTCCGACATATGCAGAAACGTTTCTAAATACTTTACCCGCATGGTTCGGAAACGTTTCCGCAATTTTAAACTACAAGAGCTGTCCCATTTTTTGGGGTAACGTTTCCGAATTCTTTTTACTGTGTGCTTACTGCAAAACACGCATTCCGTAACAATAACCCTAGATGTTGGCTTTTCCTAGAAATTTAACTTTTTTTTTCTATCTCTCTAAAAAAAAATGTCCAAAACCTTAAAATGAATACATTTATTGACATGCACTTATTTTTATAAAATTTTCTGGAATAAAAAAATACGCACTTTTATGACCTTTTCTACGACCTTTAATGGGTTAACACAAAGCTTCCTCAAAAGCGTATTTCTCAACCGATAAAATCACCCCACAGTCTAAAATTTAATAAAACTCCTCTCAGAGGAAAATCATCAACAGTTACTCAGGATTCAACAATAAAGAATTCGCCAACAGTTTTCAAAAACAAGCTTCTCAAAATAAGCGATAGATCGCATACAGCACACAATACAAAGTCTCATGCAGTGAACTCAAAGCACATTCGATCACAGCTCAATTGGACGGAATTCTGGAATGACTTTCTTTTACTTTCTATTGACGTCGAGCGTACATTGTAGAGAAATCCACCTCCGGAAAAATCCCATCAATTGCGAATCTTGATTGCGTAATAGAAATGCAATTGAATAATACTAGGCTATTGCGTAATACAAGGAAGCAAACATTACAGGCCCCATTAGTAAAATCACCCCAACTGTGGCCAAGCTTGGCTACTTTTTGGCGAAATATCACCAGATTTGTCGCCAAAAACGGAAGTCAAGTAGTGATAGAGCCAATATTTCCTGATAATTCAAGAAAACCCTATATTAACCCATTTGTGCCCAAATATTTTTGCGACTTCTTCGATTTTGGCTAACAACAGCAATAATAGATAAATTTCTGATGTCAGCTTCTTGAAATAGGGATGATTTCTTTTAAAATCATCATGTATAAAGATTGAAATTTCAACATCCTACTGGGTCATGTTAAAATATTTTGTGAAGTTGAGGTTCAATACTCGTGAATGAAGGCTAGGAAAAATAAATAACGTTTTCAACTGATAGCGAAAATGCTGTCGCAAAAAAGGGACACTAGGCATAAATGAGTTTTAAGCTATGGACACACGAAACTCCCTGTCTGTGGTTCTAGTTGACCGTTTTTCATGTAGCAAAATGCAAATTCTAAGTATTTGACTCATAGAATACATATTTTAGACTCGCTTAATACCCAGAAGAGAGGGACATCACAAAAATTCGTAAAAACAAGCAAACACATGAAATTAACAACCTTAAAAGTCGCTTAACCCTTTGAGGCGCAACCCTTTCCCAATGCTGGAAAAAGGGCAGCCGTTGCCATCGCTCGACTTAACTACCAGCAAGATGGCGGACGATCGAAACGTTCATCGTGTGCCACAGATCTAGAGACCCTTTTTTTGACGACAGCTGGCCGGCATCTCGCTGGTAGTTAAGTCGAGCGATGGCAACGGCTGCCCTTTTTTCAGCATTGGGCAATCTATCCAGCTGTTCTCGCGTTCTTCCATTTTTCAGCAGATTTCAGTGCTGCTAAAAATAATCGTGACCATTCTTTTACGGTAAATGACGTGCTAAAAAGTAAAGGATTCTCGTGGAGCTATGTCACCCGCAACTATTTTTATAGAAATCCAATCTATTCTTCGTGATTGGCAACAGTCAAAACGTTAGAGTTGGGTGTTCCCAGAGCGGAATCACTGCGCCTTAAAGGGTTAATAAATAAAAGGGTTGTGAAGCCTCAAGGATTGTGTGCCTATATGCAGCGGGCAATCCTCCCCAATTTTTTCCCCTTTAAAGTTGGCTTATTGTTTCTGACAGCTATTAATAAATCACTCGAATAACTACCGATTTTCCAGAGGTGTGGTCGCTCTGCGGAGGTTTTTAAAGATACAAGAGGGAGCTTTGTTAATAAATAATTGGGCTTGATGCATGTCCTCGCGGAGTTTTCAGGCTATGGCCTGCCGAAGAAACTGAAGGCAGGGCGAGGACCATTGTATTAACATTTATTCCGTGTGCTTACATGGATGCATAAGTACAAACTAACTAATGAATTTGTATGAAATATTGCTCTAGAGATGCAGAGGAAATTACTTGTTCCTTTAATTCTATTATTCGGATTACAAAAGAAGGAGGCATGCATCACAACTCGGACAAGCTTGGGAGTTGGAGGAATGCAAGAAATGTTTTTTTTTTTTTTTTTTAACCCCTCTCATAATTTTAAGATATGAAGATTTTTCTAAAAAACAATTTGCTGCAAAATTAACCCATTCGTGCCTGGATATTTTTGCGACTTTCTTCGATTTTTGCTAACACCAGAAGTAATTGGTAAATTTCTGATGTCAACTTTTTGAACAAGGGATGATTTCATTTAAAATCGTTATGTATAAAAATCGAAATGTCAACATCCTACTTGCCGTATTAAAATATTTTGCGGAATTGAGGTTCAATACTCGCGAATAAAGGCTAGGAAAAATAAATAACGTTTTCGAATGATAGCGATAATGCCGTCCCAAAAAAGAGACGCTAGGCATAAATGGGTTAAAATGCTTATGACAAGAGTGATCAAATCGAGGCTCGTGCGCCAAACTTGGCGCATTGATGATTTCAAGTGGTGCACTACAATCTCGTGCCTACTGATTGTTTTGAGACAAACTGAAGACCTGGACTGCACAGTCATCGATATAGTGGTCTAGAGTTTTGGGTGATTTTCTCCAGACGTAACGGGAATACGCGTTAATCCCGCCCAAGGTACTCCTGCTTAGGCAAAAAGCCCTCGAGCAGCTTTGCCTTAATACACAATACCAGTACCTCAACTAAAAAAAAAAGGATGTCCATAAAATTCTTGCCGTTAAAAATAAGTCACACCTTAAAAATCGATTTTAGGACATTTTGAAATTTGTCCTCCAAGGAGGTAGACATGAAAAGACGGGGAGAATGGCCATTACCTGAACAGAAAAAAAAAGCTATCCCTAAAATTCTTAGTTTAACCAATAGAAACACAAGCATTTTCGCATCTATATAGAAAACCAACTGGATAGACTGCCGAACGCTAAAAATGTGCATCCGTTGCCATCGATCCACTTAACTACCAACAGCATCGCGGCCGATCGAATAGCCTATATGGCGCCACAGAGCCAAAGACGTTTTTCTGACACAGCTAGCTGTGCTCAACGGCTGCACTTTCTTGCCCCTTTTCAATCTCTTAGGGGCAAGAGGGCCCCTCCAAAAAAGGCAGTCCGAGCCTTAGCTGTTATTATAACCCATTTACGCCGAGTGTCCCTTTTTTGGGACGGCATTTTCACTATCAGTCGAAAACATTATTTATCTTTCCTAGCCTTTATTCACCAGCAGTAGCGTATGCAAGGGGGGGGGGGTTCAAACGACCCCTAGTCAAAAAATGTTTAACAAAATGTCCATAAATTTTCACTTTCTACGTTAAACATGACGCATTTTAACACAAAGTTATGTCTATAACCCCTCCCCCCCCCCTTGAAGGAAGTCTGCATACGTCACTTTTTCACGAGTATTGAACCTCAACTCCACAAAATATTTTAGCATGACCTAGTAGCATGTTGACATTTCAATTTTTATACATGAATTCAATTTTTATACATTTTTAAAGAAATCATCCCTTGTTCAAGAAGTGGACATCGAAAATTTATCTATTATTGCTGGTATTAGCGAAAATCGAAGAAAGTCACAAAAATATCTGGGCACAAATGGGATAACTTCGGATCTTTAGAGGGTAAGGAGTTGGCGTTGAGCTGTGGGGTCCTGGCCCCTCGTGAAATTTTGTTTTTTTGTTAATTAGATTCCAAAAATCACGTTACGTGGGACTTTCCACAGTGGGGGTTCAGGAGCTTGGGATTTTGATTTCAGGACATTATGGAATTTTGCTTGCCATCACTTGCCATCGACGTCCATCCGGTCATCGCTGTAGGGGCCTCCTCAAACATTTGGTACCGCTGGCCCTTTGCGAGACCCAAGAAACATCAGTGGGTCTGGCCATCGCTGTAGGGGGACCTTCGAATATTTGCTACCGCTGGCCCTTTGCGAGACCCCCCAAAAAATAAGTGGGTCCGGCCATCGCGATAGGGGACCCTCGAATATTTGCTATCGCTGGAACTTTGCGAGACCCAGAAAAACAACAACAGTGAATCCGACCATCGCTGTAGGGGGGGGGGCCCTCGAAAATATGCTACCGCTGATCCTTTGCGAGACCCAGAAAAACAACAACAGTGTGTCCGACCATCGCTGTAGGGGGCTCCTCGAAAATATGCTACCGCTGGCCCTTTGCGAGACCCAAGAAACATCAGTGGGTCTGGCCATCGCTGTAGGGGGACCTTCGAATATTTGCTACCGCTGGCCTTTTGCGAGACCCCCCAAAAACATCAGTCGGTCCGACCATCGCTGTAGGGGGCCCCTCGAAAATATGCTACCGCTGACCTTTTGCGAGACCCAGAAAAACAACAACAGTGAGTCCGACCATCGCTGAAGGGGGCCCCTCGAAAATATGCTACCACTGGTCCTTTGTGAGACCTCCCCAAAAACATCAGTCGGTCCGGCATCGCTGTAGGGGGGGCCCTCGAATATTTGCTACCGCTGGCCCTTTGCGAGACCCAGAAAAACAACAATAGCGAGTCCGACCATTGCTGTAGGGGGCCCCTCGAAAATATGCTACCGCTGACCTTTTGCGAGACCCAGAAAAACAACAACAGTGAGTCCGACCATCGCTGAAGGGGGCCCCTCGAAAATATGCTACCACTGGTCCTTTGTGAGACCCCCCAAAAACATCAGTCGGTCCGGCATCGCTGTAGGGGGGCCCCTCGAATATTTTCTACCGCTGGCCCTTTGCGAGACCCAGAAAAACAACAACAGCGAGTCCGACCATCGCTGTAGGGGGCCCCTCGAAAATATGCTACCACTGGTCCTTTGTGAGACCCCCCAAAAACATCAGTCGGTCCGGCATCGCTGTAGGGGGGCCCCTCGAATATTTGCTACCGCTGGCCCTTTGCGAGACCCAGTAAAACAACAACAGTGAGTCCGACCATCACTTTAGGGGGCCCCTCGAAAATATGCTACCTCTGACCCTTTGCGAGACCCAGAAAAACAACAACAGTGAGTCCGACCATCGCTGTAGGGGGCCCCTCGAAAATATGCTACCACTGGTCCTTTGTGAGACCCCCCAAAAAACATCAGTCGGTCCGGCATCGCTGTAGGGGGGCCCCTCGAATATTTGCTACCGCTGACCCTTTGCGAGACCCAGAAAAACAACAACAGTGAGTCCGCCCATCGTTGTAGGGGGCCCCTCGAAAATATGCTACCACTGGTCCTTTGTGAGACCCCCCAAAAAATATCAGTCGGTCCGGCATCGCTGTAGGGGGGCCCCTCGAATATTTGCTACCGCTGGCCCTTTGCGAGACCCAGTAAAAAAACAACAGTGAGTCCGACCATCACTTTAGGGGGCCCCTCGAAAATATGTTACCTCTGACCCTTTGCGAGACCCAGAAAAACAACAACAGTGAGTCCGACCTTCGCTGTAGGGGCCCCCCTCGAAAATATGCTACCACTGGACCTTTGTGAAACCCCCAAAAAACATCAGTAGGTCCGGCCATCGCTGTAGGTGGGACTTCGAATATTTGCTACCGCTGGCCCTTTGCGAGACCCAGGAAAACAACAACAGCGAGTCCGACCATTGCTCTAGGGGGCCCCCTCGAATATTTGCTACCGCTGGCCCTTTGCGAGACCTGAAAAAACAACAGTGGGTCCGTCTATCGCTACCTCCCCCCCCAGTCGGAATTCCCACCATTTTCATGAGCGTCGGAAGTCCAAAAATTAAGCTTCATTAAGAGAAGTTTTATCTTTCGGACTCTACTCTAAATTTTTCTATATCCCTGGTAAGCGCAAAACTACATTCTATTGAGAAGCGTTCTATAATCCATGTGCTCGGCATGATTTTTCTTGTTAACTGCGACATGGCGAACGGAATGATGCATAGTCTCACAGCGCAGAAAACGCGCTCTTTCTAGCTTGTACCCCGAACACTTAACATCGAGGTGGGGACCCGAACTTTGACACGGGAAATTTATTTCTTCCTTCGGTTCTACAGTGGGTTTGAATTTACGGCCGGCCATAAAAGCTCGCTCTCATAGTCTTTTTCTTATATGGCTTCCATAATGATCCGGCAGGTATCGGCTTATAGGTGCCCGGATGAAGAGATGATTTCCCAGGGAGTTGAAGTGTCCAGATTGTAAAAATATGCGGATGTGGTGGTAGTGTTCTGTGCTGTTGTGATGCGATTTTATATTCGTGTGGTTG
Source organism: Cheiracanthium punctorium (assembly GCA_038373885.1). Lineage (NCBI taxonomy): Eukaryota > Metazoa > Arthropoda > Arachnida > Araneae > Cheiracanthiidae > Cheiracanthium > Cheiracanthium punctorium. Next base: position 645,948 of record JAWZYV010012563.1, on the reverse strand, counting down.
ATGGATGTGGAAGTAAGCAGAAGTGGAAGTGATAAAATTTGAATAAAACCATTAACCGACGCTGGTGTTATTCTAAATCCTTATGTAACAACGTAAGTTGTGAAGCTGTGCAAGGATTATGTTATTCAAGTCTGATAATTACTATCGATGGTATCAGACAAGCGTGACTTTTCAATATTATTCATTGAGGTAGCTTCTCTTGAACTTTTAATGGATGTTTCTTTTAAAAAAGAATTTTGGAAGAATAATAGCAATTCAGTCTTTATTCCATTTGTGTACGCATATCAAGCTGTTCATAAAAATATCAGATACGATCACGTGATATATTACATTATTTTACAATTTCGTATATGTCAAGTTTAAATTAAGTAACAGTAGACATTTATTATATTAATAAACATTTCAACAAAACTTCATCTTAAATGATGATCAGTAGCGTACACAAACTACTTTCAAGGAGGACGAAGTTATAAATTTAATCTACAAGTAGATAAACGTAATTGTCAGCCCCACAGTGGTCTGGGAGTTAAAACTCCGTTCCCATAAGAACACGGATAGTGAAGCAGCATCCAGCTTGGCCAATGCTTGGGAGGGTCAACTCCCTCTCGGTTAGACAGTTTTCTCCTGCATCCGCATTCACAAAGTACTTGACACCCGTGCTAACCCCTTCAGATGTTAACTATACATCCATTCGACATCTGACCCTCGTTTTGGTGGGTTAACACGGGTGTCAAGTACTTGGTGTATACGGCAGTGGATGCAACAGTTAGAAACCTATAAGATATCAGCCGCCCAAGTCATCCCCTCCCCTTTAGGCAGATAAATCTCGAGTAGCGTTATCTTAATCCCGCGGTTGCGTAGTCACTAAACTCCGCCACTGTGTCAAATCGTAAGATTACAAGGAAATAAATAATCAAATTACTTATATACTAGACTCTGATTATATCAAATTTCTTTTAATATAAAGAAGTCAGGGGCGTAGCCAGAAATTTTTCATGGGGGGGGGGGTTATGATTACTGCAACTCATATATATGTATACTTGTGTGTGATAATGTAGTGAAGAATATACATTTTGTATGGCAAAAAATTCCTCATGGGGGGGTTATGACCCCCCTAACCCCCCCCCCTTGGCTACGCCTCTGAAAGAAGTATATTCATTATTGCTCCTTAACGGCACTTCAAAATTTTGAAACTGTCCCTTTACAAGCTGTAATAAATACTGAAATAAACGATAAACCTGTTTAAGTTTTAAAACTTTTAGAAAAAAATTCTTAAAAATCTGAAATTTTCGAAAAACGTGTCACTCTTCGAAAAATCCTGCAGCTCTGATCCATGTTTAAGAATTTTTTCTGAAAATTTCACAAAAGGCACAGCTTTACTGAATACTATATAACTATTTCTTGCATATAAACCATACTACAATTAACAGAATGCAGCTCATCCACTTACAATATTTATACCAGCTTCTTTGAAGCCATTGAAAATGGGGAAAGTGGAGGGGACGAACTTTTTCCGACAAAAGGGAATTTCTTAAAATGCCTTATGCAAAAGGGGTTCTATGTTTAGGTATTTAAGGGACTTTTCAAATTTCGGTTCCAATTCCTGTAAAATTCGCGACATTTTCCGCTTGCGAAATCACCGACATCTTCATTTTCGCGAAAATTACGGCTCACGAAAATAAACGCTTTTAAAGTATTTTAACCCCTTTGCCTTATGCAAAGGGTATGCTTTTAAAGGGGTTATGCTTTTAAAGTATTTTAACCCCTTTGCCTTATGCAAAAGGGGTTCTATGTTTAGGTATTTAAGGGACTTTTCAAATTTCGGTTCCAATTCCTGTAAAATTCGCGAAATTTTCCGCTTGCGAAATCACCGACATCTTCATTTTCGCGAAAATTACGGCTCACGAAATAAACGCTTTTTAAAGTATTTTAACCCCTTTGCCTTATGCAAAGGGTATGCTTTTTAAAGGGGTTATGCTTTTAAAGTATTTTTAACCCCTTTGCCTTATGCAAAAGGGGTTCTATGTTTAGGTATTTAAGGGACTTTTCAAATTTCGGTTCCAATTCCTGTAAAATTCGCGAAATTTTCCGCTTGCGAAATCACCGACATCTTCATTTTTCGCGAAAATTACGGCTCACGAAAATAAACGCTTTTAAAGTATTTTAACCCCTTTGCTTTATGCAAAAGGGGTTCTATGTTTAGGTATTTAAGGGGACCTTTTCAAATTTCGGTTCCAATTCCTGTAAAATTCGCAAATTTTCCCGCTTGCGAAATCACCGACATCTTCATTTTCGCGAAAATTACGGCTCACGAAAATAAACGCTTTTAAAGTATTTTAACCCCTTTGCTTTATGCAAAAGGGGTTCTATGTTTAGGTATTTAAGGGACTTTTCAAATTTCGGTTCCAATTCCTGTAAAATTCGCGAAATTTTCCGCTTGCGAAATCACCGACATCTTCATTTTCGCGAAAATTACGGCTCACGAAAATAAACGCTTTTAAAGTATTTTAAACCCCTTTGCCTTATGCAAAAGGGGTTCTATGTTTAGGTTATTTAAGGGACTTTTCAAATTTCGGTTCCATTCCTGTAAAATTCGCGAAATTTTCCGCTGCGAAATCACCGACATCTTCATTTTCGCGAAAATTACGGCTCACGAAAATAAATGCTTTTTAAAGTATTTAAAAAAAAAGAAGAAAATTCAGATTTTAAAACTTATGTAGATTTTTTAACACATTTAAGAGCATTAGTTAAAGGAATCTACGGAATCTTGGGAAATTACAATCGATTGATCGGAAAGGTTTCGAGAAATTCTAAGTAAAAACGCTTCATTCTTATTATTATAAGCTCGGGTGAGGTCGCATCTTTCGCACGCCCCCCCCCCCCCAGGGATGGTCATGTGATAGAATGACCATCTTTCTTAAGTTTTAACCCTTTGAGGCGCAACCCTTTTCCCAATGCTGAAGAAATGGCAGCCGTTGCCATCGCTCGACTTAACTACCAGCAAGATGGCGGACGATCTAACGACATGGACGGACGATCTTTCGGTCGATATCGGACGACAGCTGGCTGTGCGCGCACAGCCAGCTGTCGTCAAAAAAGAGTCTCTAGATCTGTGGCACGCGATGAACGTTTCGATATTCCGCCATCTTGCTGGTAGTTAAGTCGAGCGATGGCAACGGCTGCCCTTTTTTCCAGCATTGGGCAATCTATCCAGCTGTTCTCGCATTCTTCCATTTTCCAGCAGATGTCAGTGCTGTTAAAAATAATCGTGACCATTTTTTTGACGGGAAATGACGTGCTAAAAAGTAAAGGATTCTCGTGGAGCTATGTCACCCGCAACTATTTTTATCGAAATCCAATCTATTCTTCGTGACTGGCAACAGTCAAAACGTCAGAGTTGGGTGTTCCCAGAGCGGGAACACTACGCGTTAAAGGGTTAAGAATGGTTTCTAGGCGAGAAAAGAGATTTGTAAATGCTGTGCGATACCAGACAACCCTTTCCATATCTCGTCTGGCAGCTATCCCTAATCTGAATCAAATTTTCATTGCGCAGACCGAATCTATAATTTTTCTTTTTGTTGCTCTCAATTTTGAAAAGCATCTACTCTCCTACCCCTACACCACGCACACACACATACATCACCAATAAATCTCTTGGAGAAAACACTCCGAATTTGAATATCGCATCAATACTGTTTTTTCCTTCTATTCATGGAACTTTACCAAGACGTGTCATACAGTTGCAAGCAATCACCTGGGAGATGCATCGGACAGCCGTGACTTTCCTATATCAATGCGATATCTTTTCGTTTTCCCAAGAAATATTTTTGGACGTTTCAAGAACCACCTTTCAATAACAATAACCACTCAGATTCATCTTTTTTTACTAGACGCAGAGATAAATATTCAACCTGTCTATACAGATCGAGCTACTCAGGAAAACAAGTGTTCATCACGCCATTTTCTTTTTTTCACTCAGTCATGAAAAAATAAAATAAAAATCGTTCCGATCATTTCCTCCAACTGTCATTTTTAATCCCCTTGCTCCGCAGTGATTTATACGAGACGCTTTTCCACTCAAATGTCGGGAGAGACAGTGTCACTTCCATCGGGATTAGAGTGGGTTAAGTGAGTGAGACAGACTGCTTGTTGGAAAAGGCGCATTAATAATTGCCTTGCCGGTGACACCTTTTAATCCGGCGCCAATTCATCATAAACTTGGTGTCGATAGAGGTAGATATTAAACGCAAGAATGCAAATCATGCCGTGGAAGTCGGATTTTTTTTTCTGCTTTTACCGTATGTATTTTGAGTAAGGGTGGGCCTCCCAGTTGTCAAGGAAAAAACTTCCAAAACTTCGCTGCAGTCTATAAAAAACCGCGAAGCAGGCAGGTCAAAGAATTCACTAATTAATTGCTACAGAAGAATTGCTAGAGATTGATTGCTACAAAAATGCATCGAACACAGTACTGCCACGAATTTCCAGTGTTCTACTCTTCGTAGGTTTATTGTTGTTGTTGGCTTCCAAAACTTCGCTGCTAGTCTATAAAAAACCGCTAGTCAGGTAGGTCAGAAATCAAAGAATTCACTAATTAATTGCTACAAAAGAATTGCTAGAGATTAATTGCTACAAAAATGCATTGAACACGGTACTGCCACGAATTTCCGGTGTTCTACTCTTCGTAGGTTTATTGCTGTTGTTGGCTTCCAAAACTTCGCTGCTAGTCTATAAAAAACCGCGAGGCAGGTAGGTCAAAGTTCCAAGAATTCACTAATTAATTTCTACAGAAGAATTTCTAGAGATTGATTGCTGCAAAAATGCATCGAACATGGTACTGCTACGAATTTTCAGCGCGTTCTGCTCTTCTTCGGTTCATTGTTGTTGTTTTGGCTTATTCCACCCGATCCAGCCGCAGGCTAGACCAGGTCTTCGGAAGAATCGAAACGACAGCCCCCTGGTTAAGGGTCTCAATCAACCAACCTCTCAAACCTCTGGACCAGATCCACAAGTCCAAGAACCTTCAAATAATCATAGACAAGAAAAGGACTAGTATACATGTCCCCCTTGTCAAAACCCGCACAGTTCATCAAGTGCTCCGGACAGGCCTGTACTTATTATACATCAGATAAGATTTTTTTGGCTCTTATCGAAAAAAAAGTAGACTTAAAGTGTTTACTTACAAGCCTACTAAAGCAGTAGGACACTACAGGAACTAAAACAGACTTTACACCGAACAGGTAGGCCGTTATTGAAGGTAGTATCCTATATTATCTACTAATGGTGGTCTGGACAATTCCATCTGTCTTGATGGTAAGGGCACCAACTGGGTCCTGCCTAGGGGTGCGTCGGGGGGGGGGGGAGTTTTCCACAACTGTCGGATTGAGATTTTTATTTCTTAGTTTTAATTTGGCCTAAAGCTACAAGATAGTAGAATGTACAAGAGAGCGCATCGCCATTCAAAAACCGTTGGAAATGTGAGCCAAGGATGAATCGTGTGACTTCAGGCACGGAAATGCGCAGAGGAGCTAGACTTGTGCTTCATTTATAAAAAAAAAGAAGTATTTTTATAAATACGAAAGAAAAAAAAATCTCATGTAAAATGGTATTTCAGAACCTCCCACGAATCGTGAATTGCATCCATATGCAGGGCAGGTATGCACCATTTTTCCTTAAAATTAGAACGATGAAAACGGAAATGATTGCGCTGGTCTTTAATGCTCCATAGAAAACTAAGGAGGGTTGGATGCGCGAGAATGATGCATGTGAGATCTTGTCACAAGGGGCACATTTTACTAATTGGGAATTGTTTTGTACGGAGGTCGTATACAAATTTAAGAAGTGTCACTTTTTGAAAATTAACGAGAGGAATTTCTTTATTAACGGAGTCTTATTTTCGACCTTATTTTGAACATTTTTTAAAAATTCACATTGTCTGCTTATTTCTAATAGATAAAGAATTAAAGCCCATTACCACCTTTTTGGAACATCCTGTATATACTTCTCTTATAATGCTTGAAATGAACGAATGTCTCAACTGCCACAAACCGCAAAATATATCGGAATTCGTTCGAGTACTTTTATAGACAGCCCATAAAGGACATAAACACTATTTTCGATAGAGAACTTTATTTTGTAATCCTCAATAACATGTACCATTTTTGTTTAGTTTGAAATATCCAAATACATCCTAAAATATTACGCTTCAAAGAATAAGTTCAGCGCCATTCAAAACCGAGACAGAGTGTAATGTTTTGGAATTCTTTTGGGTGATCCTGTAAAACAACTATAAATGCTACATACACTATTTTTAATACGATGCATGGTGTAGTACATAGGAGTCATACATAAGAATTTGATAGTAATCGATGCAGTCAGAGCACGTACGGACTGACAGACAAAACACAATCACAAACACTTTGCAATTTTAACAAAAAACATTCAAAATAAGCAGGTGTTTAAAAGATAAAATAATTAAAAACTTTGAAAAATATCACACATGGAAGGTACTTATCAAACTGGACAATATTTTGATCGACAAATTTTCGAACTTCATGAGCATCAAGTTCATACACAGACTGACTCAAGAGTCCGTACGCAGACCTACTGTTTGGTGTGGAAAACTGTAACGGGTACTGTTTGGTGGCGTTTAGTGTGGTACTGTTTGGTGACGTTTAGTGTGGAAAATTGGAAAGGTGCCAGTGAAGGTGAGTCCAAATGAACCGGTCTAAGAGGGGAGAAAGCGAGCGGAGTAATGCACGTCTTTCATCTTTTTCATTGAATTCTTATTCTTAGTTCAACGGATTTGATAATACTCATCTGAATTTTCTGCTTGTATTTGTAAACTTAGTACTCCTAAAGAATAAAATGGCTGGAACATCTAAGAATAAATCGTTTCGAAATTATTCGGCAAGCGCACATCTGACTGGTACCCCCAACAACGAATGGACGAGCCCGTTTCCGCCTCTAAACCGGATGTTTACGTTTTTATCCAAACGGTAAGTCCCCAGTCTCAGTTTGTGTATAGACTTTTGCTGCTGCTGACGAACTTCGAAAATTTTTATATCTTAAAACGTGTCCAGCTTGATATCTTTTAAGAGTTATTTTACAAAATTTTAATTATTTTATCTTTTCAATTTCGTTGGAATGTATTAACAAGGTTGTGTACTAACAATACTTAAAAAAAATCACTCAAAGTACCTGAAAAATTACTTTATTTATCTCAATCAATACAAAAACAGATGAAATATATGCATTTTAAAATTTACAAAATGTGTGCTATATGAATACAAACATACAAAAGCATTGAACTTTGACACCAAAAGCTATTATCACACCCTATGAACTTGCCCCATAAAATAAAAACTACTTACAACCTAGAATCTAAGAACCAAAAACTAAAAATAAATGACAAAAGAAACAAACGACAAAAATCGCAGAAAGCTTGCAGCCATGTCGCTATGATGGTGGGATACGCAGTAGCGTGAAATAAATGTTAAAAAGTTTAAACATTTAGTTTACAGGTTAAAGAGCATACTTTTTAATCGTCCATGTCTTTTACAATTAAAACGATCTCATAAAACAGGTAATGTAAGACTAAAGTACATATTTGAATAAAAGTGTCTGATACTTAATACTATTGTGCATGAAATTAAAAAATACTAATAGGTTATTCAAATTTTCATAGAAGATCTATTAATATTAACAATGACCCTCTTATACTTCCCTAAAACGTTTTAAAATGTTCAGTATTTCTTTAAAATCTTGTTCATAAATATTTAAAAACATTTTAGAAATTTGAAGAACTTTTCTGCATTCGAATTTCCATGTTAAAAATTAAATTTGGAAACAAACGAGCATACGCATGCGCATTTTCACGCCCCCCCCCCATTCCCAAGAGAATATTATCTATTTCAAATATTTTTTCTCTTCACGATTTTAAATTTCATTTGATGCCACCGAAGAATAACAAAAATCGCAGATAAACGATCTCACAAGCAAAGTAACTACTTTCAATTAACTCCAAATATTACACAATTTGGGGTATCATTGGCCTAAAATTAGCAGACAATATTTCCAAAATGACGACAATCCTATTTTGGTAAGCCTACATTTTTCAACATTCAACTAAAGGAAAGCCAATACTGGTTGAATATTGATTTGTTAATGCAGGCTGATTTCAGTACGGTACTTATTCCACCAAGTGTAAACAAAATTCTGCTCTATTTCAAATAAATTCGTTATAACTCTCCAATTTCTGCGTTTCTATATTATGATTTGGTTTAATCAATAAATGTATGGATATCTCACACTACTTGTTGCGAAATACTAACTAATGGCTGTGGTTATTTAATTTTGTTTTTTTATAAAATATCATAAAAAATAGTGGCAGAAATAACTCAATAAAATTTAACACTGAATTTTTGAAAAGAAAAGACTGAGTTGGTTACGAAGTTTGTTGAAAAGAAAGAAATATCTATTGTAATCAATTTTCAACACTTGATTTGGATATACTGGCCATCTTGGAAATTTCACGTTAGTTTGGTATAGCATTGATTTTTTTTTTTTAACTATCCCCTTTTCATTTCAACACTTTCAACTTAAATTTATCTGAGAAAAGGGATCACTTTCCAACTTTCACTGAGAAGTCTCCATTACGCAACTTTTCAAACCCCTTCTAACATGCTCGAGCAGTCACAACACATTCTCCATAGTCCACAAATATTTTATTTTTCGTTCCATTCACACTTTTAGGTTTTCTGAAATAATTAACAATAATAACAATATTCAAGAAAATTCTGTGTCTTGTTGACCATTGTTAACATTAAAAATTGCGAACGGCGTTGAATACCGAAGGACTTCGTATAAAATTTGTTTAGAATAAAAGCTCTTTTGTCTGTTGCCAATATTTATTTAAGATTTTTTTTTCGAATCACAAAATCGTCTGCTTGCTTTAATTTCTATCCGACGAAATAGGACAGGACAAATTTTTGCCATAGCATAAAATACAAAACAACCGATAAGACATGACTTGAAAGCTTTCTGCTGGATTGTCAGTATATTTACCGAAAATATTTTATACACATCATGACTAAAGCGATTAGAAACAGCAACGGGACAAAAGATTCCGATTGGCTAGCGACACATGACGTAACAAAACGTCACAGGTACCCAATATGGTTCTAACGCTAATAATTACTTGTACAGTAATATCCGGCTGCAATTAACAAATATGCAACACTACAAGAATTTGGTGCTTTAATATCACTAATTAGCAACATAATTAACATTAAAAACCGGTGTGTTTAAAAGTGAAGTACTTGGCAGCCAATCAAATTTGTCCCATTGCTGTTTCTAATCGCCTGTCACTATGAAAATGTCCGCTTATAAAATTAGAAACAATGAGAAAAGTAAGTTAAGAAATGGAATAAATTTGAAAATGACATGTTCTTTACATGAATTCATGACTAGAACTCCATAGATTCAATGACGCAAAAACTAATGCAGTACATGATTATGTAATTGAACGCACGATGTTCATCGGTCTGTACATATTTATACAAATTAACAACAACAGATGTACCGTGTTTTGATTTAGTCTTCATGAAATAATTCGATTCGTAAACAGAAGTTCCGACATCCAGGCTTTCCCGAAAAAATAATCCTTCATAAAAAAATAACACTTTAAAAAATTCGTACAAACCCTAGCAATATTTGAAACTTGTACAACGCACTTTTTTAAACCCCATACTTGGAATTAATTAAAAACGATTTTTAAAATAAGTATATCAGCAGCATGCAAAATATTTTGCATTGATTGACAGGAAATGGGCATCTGAAAAGGCACTTGCAGTATGCGCCAATTCAAAAATCGTGAAGCAACATGTAGTTGAAACTAATTTTTTGCACTGATCGACTGAAAATGGGCATCTAAAAGGCACTTGCAGTATGCGCCAATTCAAAAATCTTGAAGGAACAATTAGTTGAAACTAACTTTTTCGCACTGATTGACAGAAAATAGGCATCTAAAAAGGCACTTGCAGCTATGCGCCAATTTAAAAACCTTGGGGGGGGGGATGCAGTTGAAACAAATTTTTCGGACCGCAGTTCAAAGCAAGGTTAATATTCCTCGTGTTTTCTGAGATCTGAATTTTTCTTCAAGAGCAAATAATTAATAGTCAGATGCATATATAGTCAAACCCACTTAATCGAACATCAGTTAAAGGGGGCACAAGACATTTTAAAACCTTCAAAATATCGATTTTCATATTTTAATATATTATGAATATTTATAAATTTATCAACACTAAACGAAAAACCGCATTCAAATATTCCTACTAGATCATGAGTTATAACGATTTTTATATGCCATTGTGCAGTCTGTGGAATGTAGAGATGAAACTTTAAATCGTCTTTTCTGAAAATGACTAATTTTCAATTTGCGCGCAAGATAACTTTAAAAGTACAAATGCTAGCCTTCTGAAATTTATTCCTTTTATTATTTAAGCCTTCTTATTTTGCAAGTGTATCTACTTATAGTGTACATACTAAAACAAACAAACAAAAAAAAATCATTATTTTTGTATTGTTTTAACTAGAAATATATTGTGTGTTTTACACTATTTTTGATAAATTTCCAAAATTTTGTTAAAATTTTAATCTTTGTTTATCAATATATTCTGTTTTTAAGTTGACAAGAAATATCTTACAAATATAATTTGTCAAGAATTTTTACTGCGTTTGCTTTTTTTTTTTTTTTTTTCAAATTTTATAGTGCGCATAGTAATTTGTGATCACCATATTCATAACCGTAACGTATTTTTTTTAAACTTACATTAAAGAATTAATTTTGTATTTTCAGTTTTTACTTGCATATATAATAATACTGCATTAGTGTACTTTCGGTAATACTAAAATAAAGTATTATTCTGTTCATATTATTCTTAACACATGAGCTTCGGTATGATCATTTCAGCAAAGTTAAAGGTCCTGTGCCCCCAAGGAATATTCTGCTTATTGTAAAAAATTTTCAATATGCAAAACCGGCCAAGGGGAAAATAATGAGTCAAAGTGATAGCGAATGGTGGAATTTCCTGCTTGTTAGAATCAATTTTCGCAGCAAATCGGCCAATCAATTAAGCGGCTTCGACTGTAGCTGAGAAACGAAAGGATTTTTTTTTTTTTTTTAAGAGAGAAACAAAAATTCCGTTTAATCCTTTCAAATCAACTTTTAAATACGATAGTTGGTGGTACACTTACATTTCTTTAAAATGGTCCATTTCGATTAAAAACTAAAACTTTAATTGTAAAAACGTATTCTTTGACACTACCATGGCAAAATTGTTTAAGGAATAGAAAAATTGGGTGGATGTTGTAGGTTTCAGCATAAACCTATACACCTCCCAGTCATTGCTACTTGCACGACAAAAATCGTTTTAAGTTATGGAAAATCGGGTGGGTTTTGTATGCTTCATCGTTAACCTATACACCTCCCGCTTTTTGTCATTACCATGGTAAAATTGTTTAAGGAATAGAAAATCGGTTGGATCTAGTAGGTTTTAGCATTGGGCCTATACATTTCCCGTTTTTTGTGAATACCATGACAAAATTGTTTGAGGGATAGGAAATCGGTTGGATCTTGGAAGGTTTCAGCATTAACCTATACACCTAACGCTTTTTGTCGCTACCATAGTAAAATAGTTTAAGGAATAGAAAATCGGTTGGATCTAGTAGGTTTTAGCATGGGCCTATACATTTCCCGTTTTTTGTCAATACCATGACAAAATTGTTTGAGGGATAGAAAGTCGGTTGGATCTTGGAAGGTTTCAGCATTAACCTATACACCTAACGCTTTTTGTCACTACCATAGTAAAATAGTTTAAGGAATAGAAAATCGGTTGGATCTAGTAGGTTTTAGCATGTGCCTATACATTTCCCGTTTTTTGTCAATACCATGACAAAATTGTTTGAGGGATAGAAAATCGGTTGGATCTTGGAAGGTTTCAGCATTAACCTATACACCTAACGCTTTTTGTCACTACCATAGTAAAATAGTTTAAGGAATAGAAAATCGGTTGGATCTAGTAGGTTTTAGCATGGGCCTATACATTTCCCGTTTTTTGTCAATACCATGACAAAATTGTTTGAGGGATAGAAAATCGGTTGGATCTTGGAAGGCTTCAGCATTAACCTATACACCTAACGCTTTTTGTCACTACCATAGTAAAATAGTTTAAGGAATAGAAAATCGGTTGGATCTAGTAGGTTTTAGCATGGGCCTATACATTTCCCGTTTTTTGTCAATACCATGACAAAATTGTTTGAGGGATAGAAAATCGGTTGGATCTTGGAAGGTTTCAGCATTAACCTATACACCTAACGCTTTTTGTCACTACCATGGTAAAATTGTTTAAGGAATAGAAAATCGGTTGGATCTAGTAGGTTTTAGCATTGGGCCTATACATTTCCCGTTTTTTGTCAATACCATGACAAAATTGTTTGAGGGATAGAAAATCGGTTGGATCTTGGAAGGTTTCAGCATTAACCTATACACCTAACGCTTTTTGTCACTACCATAGTAAAATAGTTTAAGGAATAGAAAATCGGTTGGATCTAGTAGGTTTTAGCATGGGCCTTGAATGTAGAGATGAAACTTTAAATCGTCTTTTCTGAACATGACTAATTTTCAATTTGCGCGCACGATAACTTAAAAGTACAAATGCTAGCCTTCTGAAATTTATTTTGCAAGTATATCTACTTATAGTGTACATACTAAAACAAACAAACAAAAAAAATTCATTATTTTTGTTGTGTTTTAACTAGAAATATATTGTGTATTTTACACTATTTTTGATAAATTTTCAAAATTTTGATTAAATTTTAATCTTTGTTTATCAATATATTCTGGTTTTAAGTTGACAAGAAATATCTTACAAATATAATTTGTCAAGAATTTTTACTGCGTTTGCTTTTTTTTTTTTTTTTTTTTTTTCCAAATTTTATAGTGCACATAGTAATTTGTGATCACCATATTCATAACCGTAACGTATTTTTTTTAAACTTACATTAAAGAATTAATTTTGTATTTTCAGTTTTTACTTGCATATATAATAATACTGCATTAGTGTACTTTCGGTAATACTAAAATAAAGTGTTATTCTGTTCATATTATTCTTAACACAGGAGCTTGGGTATGATCATTTCGGCAAAGTTAAAGGTTCTGTGCCCCCAAGGAATATTCCGCTTATTGTAAAAAAATTTCAATATGCAAAACCGGCCAAGGGGAAAATAATGAGTCAATGTGATAGCGAATGGTGGAATTTCTTGCTTGTTAGAATCAATTTTCGCAGCAAATCGGCCAATCAATTAAGCGGCTTCGACTGTAGCTGAGAAATGAAAGGATTTTTTTCTTTTCTTTTCTTTAAGAGAGAAACAAAAATTCCGTTTAATCCTTTCAAATCAACTTTTAAATACGATAGTTGGTGGTACACTTACATTTCTTTAAAAAGGTCCATTTCGATTAAAAACTAAATCTTTAATTGTAAAAACGTATTCTTTGACACTACCATGACAAAATTGTTTAAGGAATAGAAAAATTGGGTGGATTTTGTAGGTTTCGGCATAAACCTATACACCTCCCAGTCATTGCTACTTGCACGACAAAATCGTTTTAAGTTATGACAAATCGGGTGGGTTTTGTATGCTTCATCGTTAACCTATACACCTCCCGCTTTTTGTCATTACCATGGTAAAATTGTTTAAGGAATAGAAAATCGGTTGGATCTAGTAAGGTTTTAGCATGGGCCTATACATTTCCCGTTTTTTGTCAATGCCATGACAAAATTGTTTGAGGGATAGAAAATCGGTTGGATCTTGGAAGGTTTCAGCATTAACCTATACACCTAACGCTTTTTGTCACTACCATAGTAAAATAGTTTAAGGAATAGAAAATCGGTTGGATCTTCTAGGTTTCACCATGAACCTATATGCCAGTCCCACTCTCTGCAACGGACAAGACACAATTGTTTGAGGAACGGAAAATCGGGTACATCTTGCAGGTTTCAGCATCATCCCATACATCACTTCACACTATGAAAATCTTATACAAAACTGTTTAAGGCAATACAGAATTAGATGTGGGTTTCAGCATTACCCTAATTTATATCGAATGTACTTTATCTTTTCCTTAAAAATAGCTTCTCTCTCCAAACATAAAAAATTTATAATAAAAGATACAGACTAAACAGTTCCAGCCCAGTCCTATAAAAACCCCTGAAAAGGCAGAGGGAAAACAAGCTTAACTACGCATTTTCAATTTTGGTCATCGCACCATCAAAATTGCTGTTGCCCAAGATGCAACTAAAGTTAGAATACATACTACTTACTTATAAAAACAAAATAGCTAAAACCCGTTACACACAAACCTTACTCCAGCTGTGGGCAATAAAATGATTTTGAATTGCTCAATAGAATGGTATCGGATGACATTGTAAAAATCCTTCAAAATATTATGATTTGCTATTTATATCTGTTGAAGAACAGTTATTTTAATCATCTTACGTGTAAGTACCAAATCAAAGTAGAGCAAACAATTTTAATTAACAATTTTACAAAAAATAACCATGCTATAGTACAAATGTATTCAAAAGTAACTGATATATAACATTTAGAAATGTAAATAAATAAAGACATAGTATATCTGTATAATGATTATGTTCTGCTATTGAATAAGCTAAAAGATCTCTGTTAGCCAATTTTCTTCAACCTATTATCGATATATAATAGTAAACAAGTTGCTACTTAAAAACTTAAATTTCAATATCAAGAAAAATTTATTAAAATGCCCCAAAGAAAGAATGGAGAAATTTGGAACATGTATTTTCCATCTGTAGCGTTTCTAGCGTAAATTTAAATTTGAAAAATACGTAGTATCATGGAATTTTTTCTGCTATTGCGATAATTACCGTAATAATTAAGCAAAGCACAATTTTCAACGTCTTATGCGAAAAAATATATATAGATAGAAACTCAAAGTAGCAGAATTCGGTAGTTATAGATGAAATAATTGACACAAAGAAGCTTTCACCTACTCACAGTATTATAGTCTGATGAAGATTACTTAATTTAAGTAAACAAAATAAAATTAGTACTCCCATACCTAAGTTTAAAAAGAAAAAAAAAAGGTAGGTGTGAGAGAGATATAAAGAATTTTTACTCATTTGGCTATTCGTTCTTGGTGTAGAACGGTTAAACAAGACATTTTGAGTATATACATTTTCTCGTAATTTTTACTCATAGAAATTGAAAAAAAATAAAAATAAACATAAAAGCCTTTTGAAATATAAAAAAAAAATTTAAAAGCGTTAAGGTGATACTGATTCCAAGAATATTCTGGACCTTAATTTTCTTTTCTCAACTCATCTTGATGCCATGTTTTTACAGAGAAAAAATTCAGGTATAGCAGTTTTAAAATTTTTTCGGTCTAAAGCATTTCATTATTATTATTATTATAGTTTTTTTTATGGATTAAAAAGTTAATTTCTTTAAACAGTGTTATGAATATAAACAAAAAACTAAAACCAATTAAACAACTTTTCTCAACCCTTTTAGACATAATTAAATAATTTCTCTTTGAATTAAATAATTTTTATTTTGATAATAGGGATTAAATTTGTAATTAAAAAATAATCTTGATTATTACATTTTTTGAGGAAAATTAGATTTCCCTTATGTGCATAAATTAGGATATTCATTCTGTACAGTAATTCTTGTGTCCTCAATTAAGGACGCGGGTTCTAATGGGTTAAACTGTTTTTCACCGCGAAGGCAGCTGTCAAACGAATCTTTGCCTAGCAACATTTTTCTTTTTCTGTTTTAAGTTTCGTTTCGGTAATAACTAGTAGCTTTTCTGCAATTTGTTGTTTCGTTTTTCGCTTTCGTTCATTTGTTGAACAAATAACCTGTTACTTTTAAATTTTATTTCTTATTTTTATATTAGAGTACTAAATTTAATTCTAAAAACAATTAATTTGGTAGTATTCTAACTGAATAATTTTGATGAAATAATTTTGATAATTTTGATTCTGTTCTTTTTACAAAACTAGAAAAGTCATGGGACTTTTGAACGGACAAAAACCAAATCAAACGGATTTAAAAACAAATCAAATCAATGAAGTTAAACACTCGAAAATGATGCTTATTCGCCACATAAACTATGCGCTTATACTCCCAATAAATATATACGCCTCATGCAACTTTAAGGAGGGGGGGATCTTGAGCATGAAAATCTACATTGTAGAAGCTTTAGTCACTGGTTTAACACATATTTGCCATGTCTTGTTTACAAGGGTGCAAACATGCAGGATAATTAATGTTCTTACACCCTTCATACGTGCATTTGAAATAATAATAATAATAATTTTATGGACCAAATTCCTGTTCCATTTCATCAGCAGCAATTTGTGTGGTCTTAATTTTAAAACTTAGATGTTTAACTGAATTTTTTCATGCTCTCATTTCCCTAAATGGCTGGGGTTTTGCACATCACGTATTCTTCCAACAGAAAAACTAATTTATCTAGAACAGTGTCCGCGAAACTTTAGAAGTTTCTGAACTACCGTAGCGTTTCTAAATTCTAATGTGAGCTATCAACCAAAAGAATTAACCAACTTCTTATCTATAAAAATAAGCCTGCATTTGTTCATTGCCATAAACTCAACTAGTAAATGTGAAATCAATTTTAATTAAACTGTATATCACGCAATTAACGTTAATGTCCCCACGAGCTACTAGTGATCTTAATCGATGGTTTGGCGATCACTGATCTAGAAAGAGGGCTAAAATACTTCTAGGGAGGACTTAACCTAGTTACACGAATATATATCTCTCTACCAAGTATGAACTTGGCTGTATGGATGTCTACTTAACCCCTTCCACTCCAAACAGTTTTCCAGGCATGCATAGAAACATGAAAGATAAAATTCCGACACAATAAAAAAGTAAATAATAGTAAAACAGTATTAAAAATAACATAATATAGCAATCAATTGAACAGAGTATGGCTTGTTGAAAGTAACTCTTTCCGAACCATGTGGCTCCATCTATTGACAAATTCCGAAAAGAAAATGTACTTCTACCAAACACGGCAACAGAACAAAAGTATCTGTACCAAAATCAGTTCAGCACTTTTCATATAGCCACAACAATTTTCACATACGAACTAAATCTGCATTATTGGTACTTCAATATGATGACATGCAACAAATAAGTCTCAGAAGTGGAAGGAGTTAAAGCCTACCATACAAAACCCTCAGACAAGTCAGTTGATAGATCTTTTATACCGTAAACGGTAGGAAGTGAAATTAAGGGTATTTTTCCGTTAGCAGAGCACCACTAATATTGGAAACTTTATATTCGTTTTTAATATTACATTACTTAAATCGTAGTCACGATAATTTAAAAAAAAATATATGTATAAAATAGTACTTCAGTTTCGCCATTATGGCACAAAGTATCTTAAGTTGGCAACGAGTGATGCTCTGTTAAAGGGACAATACTACATTAAGCCTTCTACTTTTCTGTGGAGCTGTAGAAATAAACTACTATATCACTTGCATTTCCTACAGCTATGCCTTAATGATAAGTATAAATATGAATAAAGAAAGAAAAAGAAAAAAATTAAAACACAATTTACAGCTTCCTTAAAAATCACGCAGCGATATCACAAAAGCGAATTAACAACACGAATGTCGCCATTTTCAAAAGCGAGGGAATGACGAAGCACTCAACATTCATAAAACTTCATCACCATCATTAAAAAAAAAAAAAATTACAGGACGGTTTTTCGTTATTTTATAAATTTAGACACGGTCGGCAAAACTTCACCTAAACCGGTGGCCTGCCTCCGAAATATCTCAGCTGCGGGGTGAAGGAGAAGTTGAAGTTATTCAAGTTGTTGCAGCACCCCGGTTCGAGATAGCACGCCAGGCAGTAGAGCAGCACCAGCGCCATCTGCACTGGGACGGCAACCCTGACGATCCTCCAGAACCGGCTTTTGCTTTTGTTGCGTTTGGGCGTCGGCGGGGTGTCTTTCCTCTGCGGGGCGGAAGAGTCGGCAGGATAGTTGTCCTCGCACAGCTGTTGTATGGCGTCCTCAAAGTGGTCATCAGCGTCTTCTTCGACTCGGGACGAAGGGCTTCGATGATTCGCACTGCAAGGGAGAAAAGGTAAAGACATCGTTAGTCAAGTTCGTGAAAAAATGTTTCGTATGGTGTAATACCGTAAAATTCTTTTCACAATGGTATTTGCCACCCCATGGCAGTTATTGAGTTTGCCATCGACAAGTGGTCCGGAGAATTTATTTACTATAAACCTCGGTGGACTTCAAATGAATATTTGATACATTAAAAAAAAAGGAGATTTTTTTCCCCCATTAAATGCTTATTCGTATAAATAAAATACAGCAAAGGTAAAGTCGTATAATTAACGCTCGCTAAATATTTCATATCGTCCAGGATGTCAAATACCGACCCTTCAGCAAAAATTATTGAACGGAATAATACATTTTTGACATTAAAACACAGAGAGTGCTTGAAAGCCCATTTAACCCTTTAACGCGCAGTGTTCCCGCTCTGGGAACACCAAACTCTGACGTTTTGACTGTTGCCAGTCACGAAGAATAGATTTGATTTCTATAAAAATAGTTACGGGTGACATAGCTCCACGAGAATCCTTTACTTTTTAGCACGTCATTTCCCCTAAAAAATGGTCACGATTATTTTTAACAGCACTGACATCTGCTTAAAAAGGGAAGAATGCGAGAACAGCTGGACAGATTGCCCGATGCTGAAAAAAGGGCAGCCGTTGCCATCGCTCGACTTAACTACCAGCAAGATGGCGGACGATCGAAACGTTCATCGCGTGCCACAGATCTAGAGACCCTTTTTTGACGACAGCTGACTAGCTGCGTCAAAAAAGGGTCTCTAGATTTGGGGCACGCAATGAACGTTTATGTTTCGATCGTCCGCCATCTTGCTCGTAGTTAAGTCGAGCGATGGCAATGGCTGCCCTTTTTTCAGCATTGGGAAAGGATTGCGCCTTAAAGGGTTAATATGATATTTCCTAAGTTATTGCAGGTACAGCAAAATACCGCTCAGAAAGTCATACGATTTTTTTTTTTTTTAATCTTTGATATTTATCTTAAAAAAAAGCTCTATAAGCCATACGTGGTACGTTGTTCATCTATTGCTGAAAAATGCTTAATTTTCGGGTTAAAATCTCTTAAAAGTCAAATGCAAATGGAGAGTTTTAGTAAACAGCTCAGCTGGCAGGACGAAATACAAACTTTATTGATTCTGGAACTTCGCCGTTCAATCTGCTAAGCACAGTTCACACGAATAGGGATTGGCAGTCTCTAAACTTGCTTTATAATAGTTAGCTTAACCCCTTAAGACTCACTACTGTCAAAATCGCGGGCACGCAATGAACGTTTATGTTTCGATCGTCCGCCATCTTGCTGGTAGTTAAGTCGAGCGATGGCAACGGCTGCCCTTTTTTCAGCATTGGGAAAGGGTTGCGCCTCAAAGGGTTAAAAATACGTAGTAAAGCAGCGTTCATCAATATTAGAAGCTATTGCACCTTAAATACATCTTTATATTTCAAGAGTATCTCTTCAGTGACCCTTTTGCTCTACTAGATCGAAAGGCAATAGTGACAAAAAATCCTGAAAACCGATGAAATTTGAGTCTTAAAATGCTGCTTGAGATTTCCGAATGAAATCTTTTATGAAGTAGGGTCGTTGGCCCAGAGTTTAAACTTTTAGCTTGGAGAAACAGGGTGCTACACTTTGCAAAACCCTTCTTCGTCAGCCTGGGTGGCTAAAGATAGACCTTGCGAGCAGTTGAATTACCGTATGAATACTCCGACGGATCACAAATGCCCGCAAGCTCTATCGCCACGACAAGGTCGTGACACCAAGATCAAGTTCAGGATCAAACAAGTCAGGCACTGACCTAAGGCTTTTGGCTATTAGCCCGACCGTTTGACTCTTAAAATGCTACGCTAGACCTCGGTGGACTTCAAATGAATGTTTGATACATTAAGAAAAAAAAGGAGATATTTTTCTCATTAAATGTTTATTCGTGTAAGTAAAATAAAGTAAAAGTAAAGTCGTAACATTAGCAGAGTATTTAAGTGTTCTAACAATACAACAATACCAGTGCTGGATCTAGGGGTGGGCAAGCCGGGGCCCCTGGCCCGGGCGCTGCTTGCAGAGGGGCGCCAAATCGTCTCTGAGACAAAGAAAACTTGGCAAAAATAGGATGGAGGGCGCCAAAAAGGTATGTTGCCCCGGGCGCCAGTTCTTCTCGGTCCGTTACTGAATAATAAAAGTATAGTAACTTCCTGAACTTTTCTTACATCAGTAAGAAAAACCCCTTTTTATGAATAATTCGAAATATCTCGAGGTTCCTGAATAAAACTATTCTAATTCTTATAAACTAACACAGACAAAACCTCATATACTCATGAATTCCAAATCAAAGTCTCATGCACAGAAAAATAAAGTAGTCCTTCGAAAATGGTCAAGCAAAAAGTTGTTTAATTCTAATCCGTTAAAAAATATTCACAAGGTTTTATAGACAACATTTCGAGACACCTCATGCATTTCTATTGAATAAGTAAACAGGAATTCATATTTACGACTTCCCTCTAATAAGAAATAATTCTCTCCTACTTTTCAAATCATAGTCACATACAAGCGACACGAACTGAATTTTTCACAAAGGTTCCAAAAGATAATTTTTTTAAACAGAATTTCAATTTTCTGTAATGGGTATCAATTCTCACAGAGCTCCCGTCACACTGAAATCAAACAAAATAATCGAACGGCTTAACAAAGCGTTTTAATTTTAAATAAATTTCCCTCTACAATCAAGATTATCATTATTATCTTTTTAGCTACTTATCTTCTAATCAGAATTAAATATAGTCCAGTTTTTAACGCTAGACCTCACATCCAAGTGAAACCAATTAATCTTTCCAAAATAGTCTAAAAATAGTTTTTTTTTAATTTCGTCAAGACACACAACAAATATAGACAATATTCTCATCGGTTTCCCTCTCCAAAGAATCTTCCATAACATCCATTTCTCCTGTTCCCACAAGGCGTGTCAACTCAAATAAATTTCCCTCTACAATCAAGATTTATCATGATTATTTTTTTAAGTACTTATCTTCTAATCAGAACTCACTATGTCCCAGCTTAAAACGCCAGACCTCACATCCAAGTGAAACCAATTGATCTTTCGAAAACGATCTAAAAATTTGAATTTTTATAAAAAATTTTTCAAGACACAGTACAAACATAGACAATATTCTCATCGGCTTCCCTCTCCAAAGAATCTTCCATAACATCCATTTCTCCTGTTCCCGCAAGGCGTGTCAACTCAAATAAATTTCCCTCTACAATCAAGATTTATCATGATTATTTTTTTAAGTATTTATCTTCTAATCAGAACTCACTATGTCCCAGCTTAAAACGCCAGACCTCACATCCAAGTGAAACCAATTGATCTTTCGAAAACGATCTAAAAATTTGAATTTTTATAAAAAATTTTTCAAGACACAGTACAAACATAGACAATATTCTCATCGGTTTCCCTCTCCAAAGAATCTTCCATAACATCCACTTCTCCTGTTCCCACAAGGCGTGTCAACTCAAATAAATTTCCCTCTACAATCAAGATTTATCATGATTATTTTTTTAAGTACTTATCTTCTAATCAGAACTCACTATGTCCCAGCTTAAAACGCCAGACCTCACATCCAAGTGAAACCAATTGATCTTTCGAAAACGATCTAAAAATTTGAATTTTTATAAAAAAAATTTTCAAGACACAGTACAAACATAGACAATATTCTCATCGGTTTCCCTCTCCAAAGAATCTTCCATAACATCCATTTCTCCTGTTCCCACAAGGCGTGTACACTCAAATAAATTTCCCTCTACAATCAAGATTATCATGATTATTTTTTTAACTACTCATCTTCTAATCAGAATTCACTATGTCCCAGCTTAAAACGCCAGACCTCACATCCAAGTAAAACCAATTGATCTTTCGGAAACGATCTAAAAATTTGAATTTGTATAAAAAATTTTTCAAGACACAGTACAAACATAGACAATATTCTCATCGGTTTCCCTCTCCAAAGAATCTTCCATAACATCCATTTCTCCTGTTCCCACAAGGCGTGTCAACTCAAATAAATTTCCCTCTACAATCAAGATTTATCATGATTATTTTTTTAAGTACTTATCTTCTAATCAGAACTCACTATGTCCCAGCTTAAAACGCCAGACCTCACATCCAAGTGAAACCAATTGATCTTTCGAAAACGATCTAAAAATTTGAATTTTTATAAAAAAATTTTCAAGACACAGTACAAACATAGACAATATTCTCATCGGCTTCCCTCTCCAAAGAATCTTCCATAACATCCATTTCTCCTGTTCCCGCAAGGCGTGTCAACTCAAATAAATTTCCCTCTACAATCAAGATTTATCATGATAATTTTTTTAAGTATTTATCTTCTAATCAGAACTCACTATGTCCCAGCTTAAAACGCCAGACCTCACATCCAAGTGAAACCAATTGATCTTTCGAAAACGATCTAAAAATTTGAATTTTTATAAAGAAATTTTCAAGACACAGTACAAACATAGACAATATTCTCATCGGTTTCCCTCTCCAAAGAATCTTCCATAACATCCATTTCTCCTGTTCCCACAAGGCGTGTCAACTCAAATAAATTTCCCTCTACAATCAAGATTTATCATGATTATTTTTTTAAGTACTTATCTTCTAATCAGAACTCACTATGTCCCAGCTTAAAACGCCAGACCTCACATCCAAGTGAAACCAATTGATCTTTCGAAAACGATCTAAAAATTTGAATTTTTATAAAAAAAATTTTCAAGACACAGTACAAACATAGACAATATTCTCATCGGTTTCCCTCTCCAAAGAATCTTCCATAACATCCATTTCTCCTGTTCCCACAAGGCGTGTCAACTCAAATAAATTTCCCTCTACAATCAAGATTATCATGATTATTTTTTTAACTACTCATCTTCTAATCAGAATTCACTATGTCCCAGCTTAAAACGCCAGACCTCACATCCAAGTAAAACCAATTGATCTTTCGAAAACGATCTAAAAATTTGATTTTGTATAAAAAATTTTTCAAGACACAGTACAAACATAGACAATATTCTCATCGATTTCCCTCTCCAAAGAATATTCCATAACATCCATTTCTCCTGTTCCCACAAGGCGTGTCAACTCAAATAAATTTCCCTCTACAATCAAGATTTATCATGATTATTTTTTTAAGTACTTATCTTCTAATCAGAACTCACTATGTCCCAGCTTAAAACGCCAGACCTCACATCCAAGTGAAACCAATTGATCTTTCGAAAACGATCTAAAAATTTGAATTTTTATAAAAAAAATTTTCAAGACACAGTACAAACATAGACAATATTCTCATCGGTTTCCCTCTCCAAAGAATCTTCCATAACATCCATTTCTCCTGTTCCCACAAGGCGTGTCAACTCAAATAAATTTCCCTCTACAATCAAGATTATCATGATTATTTTTTTAACTACTCATCTTCTAATCAGAATTCACTATGTCCCAGCTTAAAACGCCAGACCTCACATCCAAGTAAAACCAATTGATCTTTCGAAAACGATCTAAAAATTTGAATTTGTATAAAAAAATTTTCAAGACACAGTACAAACATAGACAATATTCTCATCGGTTTCCCTCTCCAAAGAATATTCCATAACATCCATTTCTCCTGTTCCCACAAGGCGTGTCAACTCAAATAAATTTCCCTCTACAATCAAGATTTATCATGATTATTTTTTTAAGTACTTATCTTCTAATCAGAACTCACTATGTCCCAGCTTAAAACGCCAGACCTCACATCCAAGTGAAACCAATTGATCTTTCGAAAACGATCTAAAAATTTGAATTTTTATAAAAAAAATTTTCAAGACACAGTACAAACATAGACAATATTCTCATCGGTTTCCCTCTCCAAAGAATCTTCCATAACATCCATTTCTCCTGTTCCCACAAGGCGTGTCAACTCAAATAAATTTCCCTCTACAATCAAGATTATCATGATTATTTTTTTAACTACTCATCTTCTAATCAGAATTCACTATGTCCCAGCTTAAAACGCCAGACCTCACATCCAAGTAAAACCAATTGATCTTTCGAAAACGATCTAAAAATTTGAATTTGTATAAAAAATTTTTCAAGACACAGTACAAACATAGACAATATTCTCATCGGTTTCCCTCTCCAAAGAATATTCCACAACATCCATTTCTCCTGTTCCCACAAGGCGTGTCAACTCAAATAAATTTCCCTCTACAATCAAGATTTATCATGATTATTTTTTTAAGTACTTATCTTCTAATCAGAACTCACTATGTCCCAGCTTAAAACGCCAGACCTCACATCCAAGTGAAACCAATTGATCTTTCGAAAACGATCTAAAAATTTGAATTTTTATAAAAAAATTTTTCAAGACACAGTACAAACATAGACAATATTCTCATCGGTTTCCCTCTCCAAAGAATCTTCCATAACATCCATTTCTCCTGTTCCCACAAGGCGTGTCAACTCAAATAAATTTCCCTCTACAATCAAGATTGTCATTATTATCTTTTTAGCTACTTATCTTCTAATCAGAATTAAATATATTCCAGTTTTAAACGCTAGACCTCACATCCAAGTGAAAACAATTAATCTTTCGAAAACGATCTAAAAATTTGAATTTGTATAAAAAAATTTTCAAGACACAGTACAAACATAGACAATATTCTCATAGGTTTCCCTCTCCAAAGAATATTCCATAACATCCATTTCTCCTGTTCCCACAAGGCGTGTCAACTCAAATAAATTTCCCTCTACAATCAAGATTTATCATGATTATTTTTTTAAGTACTTATCTTCTAATCAGAACTCACTATGTCCCAGCTTAAAACGCCAGACCTCACATCCAAGTGAAACCAATTGATCTTTCGAAAACGATCTAAAAATTTGAATTTTTATAAAAAAAATTTTCAAGACACAGTACAAACATAGACAATATTCTCATCGGTTTCCCTCTCCAAAGAATCTTCCATAACATCCATTTCTCCTGTTCCCACAAGGCGTGTCAACTCAAATAAATTTCCCTCTACAATCAAGATTATCATGATTATTTTTTTAACTACTCATCTTCTAATCAGAATTCACTATGTCCCAGCTTAAAACGCCAGACCTCACATCCAAGTAAAACCAATTGATCTTTCGAAAACGATCTAAAAATTTGAATTTGTATAAAAAAATTTTCAAGACACAGTACAAACATAGACAATATTCTCATCGGTTTCCCTCTCCAAAGAATATTCCATAACATCCATTTCTCCTGTTCCCACAAGGCGTGTCAACTCAAATAAATTTCCCTCTACAATCAAGATTTATCATGATTATTTTTTTAAGTACTTATCTTCTAATCAGAACTCACTATGTCCCAGCTTAAAACGCCAGACCTCGCATCCAAGTGAAACCAATTGATCTTTCGAAAACGATCTAAAAATTTGAATTTTTATAAAATTTTTTTCAAGACAGAGTACAAACATAGACAATATTCTCATCGGTTTCCCTCTCCAAAAAATCTTCCGTAGCATCCATTTCTCCTATTTCCAGCAAGGCGTGTCAACTCAAATATCCCCACCAATTTCTTTAAATCAGAATCAATTCCCTTCCCAGCTTATAAAGCCACAGGCCCACTTTCAAGTGAAACCAACTGATCTTTCAAAAACGGTCCACAAATATTTTTTTATTTATACTCCCCCAACAAACATTCACACTATTCTCATTAGTTTCCCTCTCCAAATAATCTTCCATAACATGCATTTCTCCTGTTCCCACAAGGCGTGCCAACTCAAATAGCACCGTGTCACTTTCTTCTTAACCCTTTCAGGCGCAACCCTTTCCCAATGCTGAAAAAAGGGCAGCCGTTGCCATCACTCGACTTAACTACCAGCAAGATGGCGGACGATCGAAACGTTCATCGCGTGCCACAGATCTAGAAGACCCTTTTTGGACGGGCAACGGCTGCCCTTTTTCCAGCATTGGGCAATCTATCCAGCTGTTGTCGCATTCTTCCATTTTTCAGCAGATGTCAGTGCTGTTAAAAATAATCGTGACCATTTTTTGACGGGAAATGACGTGCTAAAAAGTAAAGGATTCTCTTGGAGGTATGTCACCCGCAGCTATTTTTATAGAAATCAAATCTATTCTTCGCGACTGACAACAGTCAAAACGTCAGAGTCTGGTGTTCTCAGAGCGGGAACACTGCGCGTTAAAGGGTTAATCAAAATTCTCTTCCAGCTTATAAAGCTAGACTCAGTTTCAAGTAAAACAAACTGACTGTTTTGAAAACGGCGTAACAAAACTTTTTTTTTTTTTTCAAAGAAATCACCCCCAACAAAGATTTACAACGTTCCTCATTGTTTTCCCCTTTCCAAAGAGAATCCTCACTTCACTCCACTTTTCCACATTCAATGAACTCAAATCGCCCAATCACTTTTCCTTTTTACAACCAAGCACTTCACTCTTCACTTGACCTAGCCCTCAAAACCAGGCTCCCCACAGCACTCGCGAGTGTATACATTACGCGACAATCCCCCTTGTGCTTCTGCAAATGCAACAACCAACCAACCGACCAACCAACCACAAGGCGCACCCACAATCCCATCTCACTAATGCATTAGACCCTCGTGGAACATGCTGATCTTCACCTGTAAGAAACTTTTAATGGCCACATCCTATATGCCATATCCCCATCGTTACATGCGTATATACATAAACATGGCATCTCTTCGCCTTTGGTCATTCAGTTAATAAAATTTATTCCCTGTTCCACGATGTGCCCAACCCTAAAGATACCAGCTAGTTCGTTATTTTTTTTCCCCCATCCACCTTTTTTTCTTCTTTTTTTGGTACCCATACACCGATCATTGTTCTGGAAGCTTCCTTTGTTTCAAAGTAATCGAGGAATTACCGTAACGCTGGAGAATTATGAATTAACTATTTTTTTGCGTTCCCTCCCCCTTACAACTTTTAATGTGCGTTGCTAACAATATGGTGTCGCCTAAAGGAGAGTTGTAACTTACGATAATATTGACTAATATCCAATTACCACAAGCAATTTTCGGTCATTAAAGACCCCACGTTATGCTGCCACAATGCCGGACATGAAAAAAAAAATGCATTTTTCATGCGCGAATAAAGCAATAGTTTAATTGTAAGCATGTGTAAAGTTGTTTCTTAGAGATACATAAAAAATTATTTTTCAAAAATACAGTAAAAACCCAGTACAGTAAGGTATTTTATAGTAATTCACAAAATACTATAAAATACCTTAATTAGATATTCATTCAGGTTTACCGTAAGAAATTTTGACCTCTGACTATCGACTATTGTGAAAGTATCAGGTTGTAACGAAAGTTTTCCGCCATATCTGCCTGAAAAACTAACTTCTAATTCCTTAGATAACTGTATTTGAACTTTCGGTACCAAACCTGCACAGTGTCACATTATAGAACAATAGTACTTAAAGCTGTACTCATAATTTGTTGATATTCTAGAGCTGACTTTCTGCAACGCAACTGGAAGTTAATGATGGTTCTAATCCTCTAGAGCTATAGTTCCATTTGGAGACACCTTGTACTTAATGATAACTATATTTTTCAGAGATTACACAACACAGTGTTATAAAGTAAGCCTCTTTCTTTCAAATGTCAAAAATAGTTCGACAAAATATGAGCCAATACGCCAATGCGAACTGTGTGCTAACGATGTTTGCGGTGGCGGGAAACTTTCGTTACAACCTAATAATATGTGCTATGCATTACAGATTTCGGAATGTTTAACTGATATCTGAGTACCCTAACAATTCAATATCCCGTGTACATCTGCAAACTGAAAAAAATAATTTTACGGAACAGTTAGTAATTTACTTCGGTTGCGACATTTTTATGGTGTACATAGATGTCAGTTCGGTTCTTTGATTTTAATTTTTAAGTTTCAAGTCAGGGCAAAACACGGGGGGAGTAAAAAAAATTAAGGTTTTCCACGTGACATATCAATGATAGTTCAACATGTGGTAGAACCCGTCCAAAAACAACCATTTTGTATTACGTTTAATATATAGAAGCTTATGAAGGAAGCGTTTCCGACATGTTTTTATTTATTCTCTTGAAGAAAACTGCAAATGATGAAACATATATTATTCTTCATGAAGGATTGAGAGAGCACGTTCCATAAATCACAATTTGTTAAGAATGGTTTAAACGCTTTGAAAAGGATGATTATGATGTGAAAGCTAATCTTCAGAACAACCGCAAAAAATAGAGATACGGAATGGTAAGTATGTCGGATGAAAATTTGTGTGAAACGCAAGTACAGCTCTCGGAACAAATAGCAAACCGTTTCAGATCACTTTAAAAGCGAAATATCTTAAAATAAAATTTCGTTAAAAAAGTTCTGAAATTAGTAGGCACACCTAGGTCAAATCTGGCCCGTAGCACCATATATCTTTCATGGCAGTTCATTCTTATTTATAGAAGTTCGAGCCTGAATAGACGGACAGACAAACTTAAATCATACATGCTTTTTAACTGTGTCGTAAAGTGTTAAAAACACACGAAAGCAGGACACTTTTGAAAAACTGCCCAATTATACAAACAGTTCCGCAACTATAGTCCAACGTCACCAGGGGCAAAACTACATTTTGGCGACCCCCTCAGCCCGGCGGCCGGAACAAACCTTAATTTCGGTGCCCCTTTATTTGGAACCATAAAGGATTTTGGCACCACCTCAACATGGCACCCAGGGCACTTACCTCGCTTGCCCCCTCTCCAGTAGCGGCAATGAATACAAGTAACTGGACATTTCACACCATAAAATGGTACTAAGTTAGCAGCGACGTTTCTCAATTCTGAGCCATTTAATGTGAAATTTTAAACTACTTCTATTATGATTTTAGTACGTGCATGAGCAACGTACTAAAATGTGCCCACTGTACTTTAAAATTCCACTGGACAGTGCGGACATGACCTACATTAATCCACCGATCACGGACCTGCCTACAAAAACTCTAGTCAAAAAACAACTACAAGCAAACAAAACCGAACACGCGCTAAAAAACACACAAGCGCACAACCGCACCAAAAAACCACAAACCTCTTCGCCATCAACCCCCTGACCCAGTCGTCGTCGACCCCTTGCTCATGCCCCCTGAACATTCTCCAAACACCCCCCTAATCACTTAGAACAATTGCAGGCTTCGTTTGATGGATTGCTGTCCCCTTGAGCCAAAGAGGCCCTACAATATCTAATCATGGAGTTAAAAAAAAAAAAAAGAACTACCCATAATTACTGGCGCACGCTGGCTTAACGGCACTACACAAAATACGAGGTGCATCAAATGACACTGCCGCACAAGCGATTAAGGTACATTTAGTAGGTACAGTCAGGGAGAGAGAGGGGGGGGGTTGTCAGACATCAGTGTACATCCCCCCCCCTCTTTTGCTTCCAACAACCTCCGCTTTAGTAGTTGCGAAGAAGTTCGCACGATGCGAACGAATTAAATTGAAAGTCGTGACCGAAAGGCTAAGAGGTTTGGAACTCCATTCGAAATTGCCCCGTGTTTATAAGGAGAAGAAGCGGGTCTGATGGTCAGATTAAATTGCGCCGGCAAATGTGTGTGTGCCCCCACGAAATTGTTGAGATTTGAACAAGTTTTGAGCAAAATGCACGAGTCACATTTCGATATCAAAATATACAGAATCTGGTTACAATAAGTACGTGTATATTCGCGTAATAGTCGCACTTATTTTTTTTTGCAAATTTTTCATGGTGAAAGTCTAGGTGCGACTATTATGCGGGGAATCTACTACACAATATTGTACACTCTAATGCAAAACATTACAGGTATTATAATAAAATAGCTAACTTACCAAATGTTTCCAGTTTATCTGCCGCATATTAAATAATCTTTTCTTCAATTGTACACAAAAGAGAAATTTTTCTTTTTATGGTAATATTTTTATGCACATAAATGAAGGTCAAATACGTGACTGCGAGTTTTATGCGGGGAAAGACTTAGACGATTTTTACTGCTTCAAAATGGGGGTGCGACTTTTATGCGAGTAAACACCTTACTTCAATCGCCACTGATATTTGTTCGGAAGCGGACTTTTCAACTCTTCCCTTTTGACAATCAGTTCTGGGGGAAAAAAAAAAAAAGAAAACATTCTAACTGCCAAGTTGCTAAATTAATGCTCGCAATTCCTTGTAGAGTTACAGACAGTTAATATTTTTCTTTTTTTTCTATCATATGGTGCTCAGCCAAAACTGTTTCAAGATTGTATTGAACTTAATTCAAGCGCGTTTTTAGTCCGTTGTACTCCGGCACAAGCGGGAAAAAGCACTATATTTCATGCAGCTTCCCTCCAAAATATTGCAAAGAGCGAAGTCAGGGCTTTTTGCTGGCCAGTGATGAAGAGCGTCGTCGAAATTTGCTCTGCGACACATTCACCGATACGTACGAAACTTCATAACTTTTCGCGCAAAACGATCTGGGAAAGCGAAAGCTATACATGGTAGTAGACCCCCTCCCTATAGCACGAGCCCATGCTACACGGATTCGCAGAACACGGCGATAAAAAGCGATCGTTTTCGTATAACAGGTTAAAAGAGACTCGTACAGCACTGTAAAATGAGGCAGATGTCTAATTTTATGACGCTATATAGCTCCTATAATTAATATAACTTTTGAATGGCAAGCACTCAACATTATTGTGTTTCTAAGGAGTGCGGATAAGTTTTGCAGCGATTATACAGCGCAGTTCGCTACTCCACGTAGAGTATAGCCCATGCCCCGTACAACACGGATTCCAATAATAGGGAACGTATCTACCATGTTTTGGCGGGGGGGGTTCTACTGTATAACCTTTCAAAGTTTGAGGACCCATTTTTAAAATCACTCTGCAACTTTGTTGTAGTTCAAAACAGGCATCTAGGTCCCCGAAAGCTGCTATTATATAACCGTGAAATTTTCAAATTTCTGGACAGGGCTAGTGCTCCAACAATGTAACTCATATGCATATGAAGTGAAGATATAACAGGATGAGGTTTGTGAGGCTCGAACCTCATAAACCCGTACTAACGCCTGTGCCTGCAATGGCCGAGACACTCCTCTAAGCCAAAGACACGGTCCCTGCCCACCTCTTTCAATATAATACTCTTTATAAATGTAAAGCTTTTAATAGACCTTCTTGGAACGCGGTTGATTAAAACGACACTTCCAGTCCTACTTAAAACCATCAAAAAATCTACATATTTCAAAAAGGGGCCCTCCCTGTTTCTAAAACCCACCTTTTATAAATCAGGCCTGAAACAACACATCTTTCTCCATGCGTCACCCGTTTCCAATTTCCCATAGATCCATTCCGACACAGAAAGGGTGTGCACTACAGAAGGCCATGAACCCTATGCGAGAAAAACCTTTTAAGAGAAAATACTTTTTTTCTATCTCTCTAGCTCCATTCAGTTCTTCGCCTACTACCGGTGAAGATTAATTTTTAACGCTGAAACCGAGAAAGGAGTAAGGGCTTTTTCGGTTTTCCTTCTTTTTTTTTAATCTATCCACTGGCCTGTTTCTTTTAGTGTCTCGGTTGCGGCCGCCCACACCGTAAATTACGGGTCGTGGAAATTGATTGGATCCACACGCATTGGATGAACGTCACACCACACGCCCAAGACAGAGATGCATGGTGGCAGACTCAAAGAAAAGAACGTTAATAGAGTTCATTAAGAGGAACACCTGTGCCGGATGGGAAAAGAAAAACGCACTAAAAAGGGCCGGGGCCTGGGAGGGCTAAAGGGTTTAATGAGACCACCGTTTAATTTGGGAGAAAATGCCTTGATGAAAAACAATAAACCTCTTTGGGTTCTGAGCATCGTGGTCAAGAAGACAAATAGGGAACATATCTGAATTCCTGGTTTGTATACATCTCTGTCATAGCCAAATGACCGATATCGTTGTGACGTTATTTCTCACCAACTCGTTAACCTCTACCAGTCAACTTCAAAAGTAGAAATTGCCAATTCCTCCAATCTGATTGGTTCAAATTCATATTTTCCACTGACTCATGACCGGAATCGCTTGGTATCGATATTGTCAATTTCCCTTGAACTAACAAAAATATTACTTGCTGGTGGGTTATAAATCTCCCCTCAACCGTAGAGTAAAAATCTGCAAAGACCCATCTTTACACTATACAACAGCGTTTCCCTTGCTGTAGATCACGAATGAATTCTAAATGGAATACGATTAGACCGTGAACATAAATCTAGATACAATTTTCTTCAGCTTGCTAATCAAGTATCTGAAGAAAATTCAATGCGCCGAGGTTGAAATCTATAGATCCAGTTTCTAAAATGTGCGTGGCAAAGTTTGCAAGTTTCAGAGTAAAAACTATAAGAATCACTGATATAGGGCATCTCCATGGCCAATCTTCATACTGGCCTGATCACTAAATGACGTCTCTCGAACTAGTAGAGTCAGGTGACTGTCAACTCGATTACAGATAGGACGTGCAATGATTCAAGACCAATCAGTAATCGAGTGGAAAGTCACCGGACCCTAGTAGTTCGATAGACATCACTGAATGCCCAGAAGATTGGAGAATGCCCGTGGAGCATCAAGCTATAATGTCAAATGTACGCAACTGGGTTGGTAACAAATCGACTGAGCATCCTCTTATACATATCCTGGCACGGTATTTCTATTCCTGTATTAAGATCCAGAAAAACGACGTTAAAAATATCAACTTGAATGATCTTTCATCACTTAAAAATATAACATTTGCCTCTGTAAAAGCAAAAATGTGCTTGACCAATTCAACATATTGTAATCACCCAACAACTGAAACATGGTAACCGTTTCTTGGTATTTATATCTCATTTCCCCTTTTAAATACATCTGAAAGAGGTTTGTTTTAAGTCACACGAACGTAGTGGCTCTAGTGATTGATATGTTGATTATTACATGTGCTGATTAATAAGATGATAATAATCTAAATGCTCTACTAATCCACGTCTAATGAGTATCCATGTGCATAAAATGACCTTGACAAGATCAACTAAACAAAATTCTCGTTAAGACTGTTCTTATAAGAAACCATGTGAGCTTGGAGCTATGTTTAAAATATCAATACTGAGCTCCCTCACAAGTTTTACTTTATGTTCCTTGCAAGTATGATCAACCTTTAAGAATTACTATAAGAAACATCCATTACTTAAATTTGTTTCTTTGCATCAAGTTATCAATCAACATTTATAGTTTTGATAGTTTTGTGTAATGATAAATAAATAAATACTTCCTTGCATTTTTCTAATGAAGATCCTAAACCTGGATTTGCCTGGTACACAAATATAAACTACGTAAAACACTTAATAGATTATTCGAAGATCGAAAGGTAATTGGGGGGGGGGGGACTTCAACAACACTCATTTTTGTCTCTATACATAACTGTACAGTCTTCTAATGCAATAATCACCAAGACTGATCCTGATAACTGTGCAATCCCACGCTGCATAACTCTGATCACAAACAGATAATAATCAGTTCAAATGAACACGATTTCGCAGTAATTCCGCAACATTGTGCAGCCGGACGCAGCTCAACTCACCTCATCGGCATAATCAAAGGCGGCATGGAAACTTTAGCACGCCAACAATTCATTGGCACCACCCAGCAAGATCGGCATCGTGTAATTATAATTTTCGCAGCTTAAGCATGGGATGCCGAAAAAGTGCAGGACATATGCCTGTCCTCACGTTTGTCTGTCTACTGGCGATTTCTCGGAAATTACATCCTAATTTTCTCGAGCGCGATCTTCAATTACGATTTCAGGAGGTGCGAGTTTTTCTGTTCCTTGATCTGAAAATAATAGGTGCTAATGCTCGCTCTGGGGTCAGGATCACTTCCAGATTATGAATTCTTAGTATTCTTTGTGAGAATGTCAATGAAAATTAACTTTTTTTTTTTTTGTCTAAGCTAGATAATCATTATAAAGCATTAAGAGAGATTAAAGCATCTTCTTGGGTGCCTGGAACAAACTGCGGCCAAGTGGATAAGGCACTGAACATAATACAGTAGAACCTCTATTCATCGTTATTCATGGGGTGCTTAGGAAAATACGATGAATGCGGGAAAACGACAAATGCGGGTTTAGACAAAATACGAAGCATATACACAATGACTGTATACCAACCAATACTAATTTGTTACAAACTTGTGAAACAAATAAATCGAAGATGAAAAGTAAGTGCTACTTACTTTAAAAAATCCGTAATTTTATATGGGGTTTTCCATTATTTTGAAATTTCGGAAATTAAATAGTAAATTTTCAAGATTTACAATATTTTTCTGGTCCTCTTATGTGATTTTATGTTTCTATAAAAAGTTCATACAGTTTCGAATAGCGTTATTGCTTCAGACCAACTTCGCACTAGAGCAGGCTGAGCCTCATGGGAATGAACATTATCCGCTGCTTCACAATTATTTTCATTTTTTGCAGCATCACACGTTTCTTCCATGTTTAGGATACTGCATGCCTCACCATCTTGATTAATGGAAATATAATCATTAAACTTCACGCTATACACATCTTCAACGAGCAACCACTGCTCATCTGATCATCAATAAACCAAGAAATAATACCAGGAAACAATTACAGTTTATATAACATATGGATCCCCTTAACGTACATTTTCATTTTGGTCAGGAGAAAAATTTTACAACGATGAACGCGGGAATGTCACTTTTTGGCGAACGATAGTTGCGGGTTTCTTTAACGTTATTCAAATACAATTTGTGCAGGGACCAAAGAAATAAAGCGATCAGTGCGGGAAAACGATGAATGCGGGAACGATAGATCGCGGTTTCACTGTACAAGGCCGAAGTGTAAAAATCCTGCGTCCAGACCTACCGCTTGCCGGCCGATCTAACAAAGGTGTGGAGTTTCGGTCAGTTATCTCCAGATGTAATGTGTATACGCTTTAGAATCCCTGAAAAAGTCTTTCGGCCAAGGCACTGCCCCCGTAGGCAGATGCACCTTGCCGTAGCACTAAATAAAACAAACTTCTTTAGCGCTAAGCTACTGTTGTGTGTAAGGTTGTTCGATACGAACAGCCTGCAAATTTATGAGCAATTTTTATGAAGCATATGGTGAACATGATTCTTTGAATAAAATCTATAAGAGAGATGTTTCAACACTTTAAACCAGTGGTTCCCAACTCCAATTTTTCCACTTCGAATTTATACCTGGACCATTTCAAAGAATTCTTTCCGGGGGAAAGATGATTGGGGGGGAGGGGAATAGAATCTAAAGAAAAAGAATTTCAAAAAAAGACAAAACGTATGCACAAAATGTAATGATAAAATAAAAAATAATAAAAAAGTCATTAATAAAATAGATATGCATACATTATTTTAAAAGAAAAAGAATTAAAGTGTTACACTTTCTACTTCTGCCTTTCCGGAGTTAATGTGATTTATTAGCACGTGCTTCGTTGACTAGCTGTAGCACTCTTTGAGTCTTAACTGTTTTGCAAGGATTATGAAACTTTTTTTAAAATCTTTTAAAAACGACCGTAAGTAATTGAGCTTTATACCTCATGGAGTAGTGAAGACACAATTATTTTTTAAACACTCAGTTGCTTCGCGGACCACTAAGAATTTGTTCAGGGACCACCAGTTGCGAACCAAAGCTTTAAACCTTTCAATAAAAGGCATCCAAATTTGAGAACACAAATTTTCGAAGAACATTACAAGTTAAATTATGAGTTGAAAACGGTTAAGTGCATTTTTTATCACGGAATTTTTTATCACGATTTTATTATTATTTATTTTGTTACAAATTGAATCTCTTGTTAATATAAAAATGTACTATTCGAGAAATATTACTTAATCAGGGGTCTGAAAGCTGTAAAAACAAGGTACTTAGAAATAAGTAAAATGTACTCATTTCTGAGTACTTTGTAATCTTGTAATAGCTCCGAGTACTTTACTCATATGCTTAAGCCCACGTGTATTCATTTTTTAAAATTGTAATTTACATTAAAGCTCGTCGTGTGCTCGTTTATGACACAAATGTACTTAAAAAGTACGAGCACGTTACAGAACTAATTTTTTTAGTAGTAGTAAAAGTAGATTTTTTTAACAGAGAACGGGTCAAAAAGGAGAATTTAGGTGCGAGAGACAACTTTCCGGACATTTAAAAGGCAGGGTGTCTACCAATGTCGGGAGGCAAAAAAAGTATCATTAGTAGCCTGACCGACATGAAAAAGTCGTCGGTTTAGTCGTAATTTTCTTAGTTTTAGTTGCCAAATTAATAGCATTCTTGCATGGTTTTGTAGTCAAGAAATAAACATACGTCACTTAGCTTCATTTAAGAAGGAATGAATAAAGCGCTAAATTAACCCATTTTTGCCCAGATATTTTTGCGACTTTCTCCGATTTTCGCTAATACCAGCAATAACAGATAAATTTCTGATGTCAACTTCTTGAAAAAGGGTTGATTTCTTTAAAAATCATTATGTATAAAAATTGAAATATCAACATCCTGCTCGGTCATGTTAAAATATTTTGTGGAGTTGAGATTCAATACTCTTAAATAAAGGCTAGGAAAAATAAATAACGTTTTTGACTGATGGTGAAAATGCCGTCCCAAAAAAAGGACACTAGGCAAAAATGGGTTAAAAAAACTTCATGCGTTACATAACACAGCAGGTAGTGCATTCATTTTTCATTGTACGATTAAAAAAACATATTAGACTGTTTTAATAAACGATCAATCGCTTTGAAAAGAAAAGGGAGTTGAGAAAAACCGAAATCTGATTAGCAAATGAGTGTCCTGGAGTACGGTATAAGAAGCCAAAAAGAAAATGACGATTTTTATTTAAAAAAACCGCCCAAGTCGTCTCATCTTTAAATTAGTAGCAAAAGTCGCCTTTTTAGTCGCCGGTGGACACCCTGAAAAGGAAAATTTCCAGGGCGATTTCACCGAGATAGTCAGGTTATACTGTATGATTCCGAGGACAAAAGGACACCTTCACCATCTCTCTAACAGTTCAGACATCTAAAAAAACCCACAATTACAGGGAAAGCAAAATTAATCGTCACCTCCAGCTAACAAGATACATCTGAACGTAACGTTCCTAAAAAGACAAGCATCTTTCTCAAAAACAACGGATACGCACAATCTAACGTCCAATTCCACGAAAATAAAACTCGGGCTTTTATGAATAAATTAGACATAAAATCTTTCACAGCGCGGCGCCTGAAATCCCACATGCAAACAATCGCGTAATGGCGACGATTCCTGCACACAAAAAAAGCGCCAATATGCATAATACCGCAATATCTGCGCCTATTAAGGTCCCATTCCCCCGGCCATTCTATTACACGATTTATTGTTTTTCGGCGCATATAACGGTTAGTTCCGTACAGCATGTACACATGCAGAGGTGTGTTTTTGGATCCGTAAAATAAATGTCGGGGGACGGTAAAAAGTGACAAAATGATAGGGCGGCCGTGTGAAATCTTCCTTGGTGGGCTTGTCTGAAGAGACGTTCGGTACGCGAGGCGAGGTGTGTGGAAAATTGGTCTGCCCGGTCATTCCGTTTTTATAGACTTGCGACTTACGACTACTTATCACGACAAGGCTATCACAGAGTGGAATATGAACAGGCCTTTCGGCTAGAAGAAAGAAATATTGTTTGCTCGAGGGGAGGGGGGGGGCGCAACAAAGGCAGTCGACTCATTTAAGGTGACAATTCTCCTATCACGTCAAAAAAATCTAT
This sequence comes from Cheiracanthium punctorium, assembly GCA_038373885.1. Classification (NCBI taxonomy): domain Eukaryota; kingdom Metazoa; phylum Arthropoda; class Arachnida; order Araneae; family Cheiracanthiidae; genus Cheiracanthium; species Cheiracanthium punctorium. The sequence continues at coordinate 607,951 of JAWZYV010012563.1, read as the reverse complement.
ATTTCTCATGGATGAAAAATAACGACGTATAACCAAGAAAGGTAGACTTTTGTACTACCTACCTTCATATTATCGATAAGTATATTTTCATGTGTGCTATTTTATAGTTTTTAATTACTTCTTCCTTTTCAGACCAGTTTTTGCTCAGCCATTTTGTCAAATTCAACTGTATATGTGCTATCTTTAAGTATTTATTTAACGACCAACTTGGAGTGAGTAAAAATAATATGAAAACAACTTCAAATTAGACATTTTAATTCATGAATTCACTGACAGTTATGTATTTTTGAAGATTTTTCACTTTTATTTCATCTTTAGAGGCTTTAGCCCTTACTGACTATGGTGTTGTCCAAAATGTTCTTAAGAAATGACAAACGAAAATAATTTTCATTAGGGAGTTTGTGCAGGCCCGGTTTCACTCACGGTAACGCTAATGTTAAATGACATTGGACAATAAAGCGCATGCGCACGCATAAAATGCGAAACATGGTTGGTCAAAATACTCCGTATAGCGGATAGAGTTAGCGTTAGCGTAGGAATAAACGGCATGCACAAACTCCCTAATATTTGAAATGGACACATAGCATCACGTTAAACACTTCTTGGTGCAAGAAAAAAAAAGCGGTGTATTTTCCATGAAAGATATATCTGCATTACGAAACTTTGAAAACTACTTCTTAAGTTCTAGAATCACGACGAGTTTTATTCTTTGCCTCTGTTGGCCTTTCATGTTTCTTTCGACAAAAAAGCACATGATATGCCGAAAATTTTCCTTTTTGCTGTTTATCGTAAGCACTAAAATATCGAAGGAATCAAATGATTTTGTCAAACTTAAGAACAAAAAGGTCGTTTGCCTGTTGCCAATATGTATTTTCATTTTCTTTTACGCAAATCCCAAAATAGTCGGCTTGCTATAATTTCTATCAAACGGAAAACAATAAATACGAACAAACTTTTGGACCAACTAAAATCCCAACCGATTTTGGTGCTGTCGCAAAATAGCATATTACATCCAGTGCTGCAACTGGAGTTTTAAGTCAACCGCGGCAAAACTTAATTTTGGCGCTCCCTTCTTATACGAGACAATAATTGATTTTTAACTGATTTCGGAACAAAACTGATTTTGGCACACCTTTCAAAACGGCACCCGCCAGGGACCTGTGTCCGGTTTGTCCCCTTTCTAATTTCGGCCCTGACTACGTCCATTGGTTATTACATTATAAATAATCTGTTCTTTCCAACAACCAGAACAACTGCATACAAAAATGGCAAAATTTTCTTTTTTTGAAGTCTTCCAAAAAAGAAAACTAAAATAGACAATAAACACATGGAATGAACACGAAAACAACCTCGTTTTCAGACAAGACACTCGGACGACATTCAGCAATGATGGAATGAAATAAGTCAAACAGCGAGACTGACCTTGGCGACGCGATTCTTCGGGGGCTGACATCTTTTTTGTGCTGCACGCTCCTCTGCAAGTGTCGCAAGTCGTCTTCGATCTTCTTCCAGGCCTCTCCACCCTTCAGACGTTTCTCAAGGAGGACAGACATGTGCTTTAACTCCTCCAAGTCTTTTCGGATGCTGTCGGACTTTGTCGCACTGGACTGAAAGAGAAAGAAACGCAACAATCAACGAGAGAGACAACTATGGAAATTCAGAATGCAAATTGAAACATTTTGAGTTGCTAAATACACCAATATGCTAAGGATCGGATATAATGATACAGTGCGCACCGGTTATAACGGACCTCGGATATTACGTACTATCGGTTATAACGTACCTAGAAGCTAAGTCCCGATTGAAGTCCCATATTTATAATGTTATTTAACTTCGGTTAAAACGTACCTAAGAAAAGTACGTTCTTCGGCTATAACGTACTTTTTATGCCAAAGCCAAAAATAAAATTTTGCTTTTAAGAATTTTATTTCCTTGTTCTCGGAAATTTCAGTACTTTCAAAAACACTCGTTGTCAGTTTTCGGATTCTCTAGCGAGATGAATTGTGCATGAATGAAGGGAGCGATCTTTTATCTTTTTCGCCTGCTAAGTAAAGGCTAAGAACAAGAGCATGTTTTTTATTTGTCATTCATCACATGTAAATGCCTCCTGAAAAGCCCTATCTATAATGATTCTGATGATAGTTAAGAAGAAACAGAGGAGCCTATACGAAGCACATTCGACGCATTAAATGCTGCAAAAACATTATCGCGATTTTTTGAATGCCGCATTGATGATGCAGAGACTCTACAAAAGTCAATATCCAAAACGACATTTTTAAAGTAGCATCTGCCCATTTAAAACGAGAGGAAATTACAATTTTTATTGAGGTAAATAATCTGTAAGTAATAAAGAATTTTCTCGTTAATTTAAATTTTAAAAAATCAGACCTGTTTAAAACACATATTACAATGAAATTATGAGTCCCTCTCCCTCTTTTTTTGTGTAATATTGAATCTTACCGGCGGTACTGCTTATAACGTACTTCGGCTACAACGTACTACTTTTTTAGGTCCCGTGAGAATACGTTATAACCGGTGTCTACTGTATTTGGATAACTGTTTTGACAGCAACCATAATGCAGGGTGCCCACCAATATCCGGAGGCAAAAATAGTATCATTAGTAGCCTCACCGACATAAAAAAAGGCACCAGTTTAGTAGTCATTTTCTCAATTTTAGTTGCAAAAATAGTAACATTTGTGCATGGTTTTGTAGTTAAGAAATAAACATATACGTCATTTATCTCCATTTAAGAAGGAGTGAATAAAATGATAAATTAAAAAAAAACTTCATGCGTTATATAACAGACCGTATAGTACATTTATTTTTATAGCACAATTAAAAAAATAGATTAGAATGTTTGCTGAAAGATCGATAGATCAACTTAAAAAAAAAAAAAAAAAAAAAAAGGGAGTTCACAAAAACCTACACCTGATTTACAAATTAGTCGCCTGGAGTAACGTACAAGTAGCTAAAAACTTGAAAATAGTATGAAAATGACGTTTTTTGGTTCAAAAAGTTGCCCAATCTTTAAATTAGTTGCAAAAGTCGCCTTTTTAGTCACCGGTGGACACCGTGATAATGGGAAATGATTACCGATTATGAGCACGAGTACAACGCCAAAAATCCCCAGAGAATGAGAAATCGCCATCTGGTGGCCAATTTCCAAGCTGTTCTATAATTTGCCCCAAGCTGAGGTTTTTTCTTTTTTTAAATCTGTTTAACCCTTTAACGCGCAGTGTTCCCGCTCTAGGAACACCAAACTCTGACGTTTTGACTGTTGCCAGTCACGAAGAATAGATTTGATTTCTATAAAAATAGTCACGATTATTTTTAACATCTGCTGAAAAATGGAGGAATGCTATAACAGCTGGATGGATTGCCCAGTGCTGAAAAAAGGGCAGCCGTTGCCATCGCTTGACTTAACTACCAGCAAGATGGCGGACGATCGAAACGTTCATCGCGTGCCATAGATCTAGAGACCCTCTTTTGACGACAGCTGGCTGAGCCGCACAGCCGCTGTGCGGCTCAGCCAGCTGTCGTCAAAAAAGGGTCTCTAGATCTATGGCACGCGATGAACGTTTCGATCGTCCGCCATCTTGCTGGTAGTTAAGTCGAGCGATGGCAACGGCTGCCCTTTTTTCAGCATTGGGAAAGGTTTGAGCCTCAAAGGGTTAATATAAAACTGATGCTTGAGGGGTATGCTGCTGTCCGTTTTTAAATCACACTTGTTGAAGTAATAGATTCAATCATGACAGTTAACGTTGCCATTCGAGAAAGAAATTATATCAGAATCCAGTTCCAAAAGCTCGCCTCTCACAAGCAGGTGAACTTACACCTAAAAATACAAGCTCTTGGGATGGCATTCTCGATTAATCACGATTAGAGATACCAAAGGAAAAGAACGTCGTATAATCTGGTTTTTTTGTTTTAATCCGTTAAGTAAGGTTGACCTTCCAAAAAGGATACGCATCACACGAAAGATAAATGGCATTCTAAAAAAATTAAGATCGCTCATGTGTCCGGCCGTGTAAGCGAGGCCTAAGCAGAGACTGTAGAGAGCAAACGAAGTACATTTTCCGTGCGGGGGCAATCCCATATGAACATGGACATGACCATTAAAGAAAACATTTTTTTTAAAAATTAATTGTGCGAGAAATTATTCTGAATTATTGCATATGTGTTGGCAACAGTTTATGTTGTGTAAAAGATACCCTTCATCAAAATGACAACACTCAAAGTCCGACATCATAAGATTTTGGTTGTAGATTGCAGCATGAGTTACTCAGTCGTATAGTATGAGTTGCCACCTACTAGTTTAATTCAATAGCCAGTTTTATAAAATATTCCATAGAAACCTAAAAGATATTTTGTGATAAGAAACGTACATACAAACTGCTCATGAAAATTATAGCATTTAAGTAGAATTTTAGCTGGAATACAACTTTAACTTTTCTGCCCATAATTCAATGTCTTTTTTTTTTTTTGGTAGCATGAGTTACGAAGCAATTTTAATTAATATTTCAATAAAATTAATTAGTGATAAAATTTTTAATGATTTATGAAAAAAAGCAAATTTATCCAGCATGAATTTTGTTGAAAGAAAATAAAAGTATTTTTTATTACACCAAATTTGAAGATGTGATTAAAAAATGTAGCATGAGTTACCGCGAAATCAACCAAGGATTAAAGAAGAGAAATAACCCATTTATACCATAAGGGAATACTAAAAAGAAGACTCTAATCATCAAATTTCACCAATATCGGACCAAAAAAGTTGAGCGTGCGCATACAGCTCTGGTGAAAGTGACCAGGAAAATCGAACATATATATACGATAATTATACAAATGGGTTATTTGTTTGCTTTTTTGTGTTCTGGCAAAGACCACACGAGGGGCATCTGTCTGCTAGGTTGATGTCTTGGTGGGTGGACTTTTTAAGGGGTTTTAAAGAGTATTAACGTTACGCCTGGAAAAAACCGACCCAAACTCCAGACCGTTAGGTCCAACAGCTGAGCAATAGGCCTAAATGTGGGACCTTCAGCCATCTACCATAGCCAATGCTTTATCCACTCGGCAATGGCAGGACAAAATGTGTACAAAGAAACTCACGTGAGGTGAAGGTCTAGCAACGGCAATTTTAGACATTTTTGGAAAAAAATTGTTGTATTTATATTAACCCGGTAAATCCTGGATTAATTCCTTGAGTGCATTATACCAGTCGATTAGCATAAAGCAATCTTATCTTAGAAATTTTAAATTGTGTCTGTCAGAAACTACTGGTACCAGACAGTATTTCCATTCTATTACACTATCCAAGTAAACGGGATACATTTTCGGAGTTAATGGTTGCTGATACTGATATCAAACGGTTCCGGTAGGAATTGCCGGGTTAAGCTATCATGTGATCCAAAGACGTAGCGGGGGGAAAAGAAATTCGGGGTGTGTCCAAAAAGGTGAAAAATGTAGAATCCCTCACAAAAAACAGCTTGATTACTGACATATAATTAACAAATTCCAATTATTTCGGGGGTGCCCAGACCCCTAGACACTATAAACGGACCTTTCAGAAAATATTTTTTTCCTAAAAACGGACCTTTCACAACATATTTTGTCTTAAAAGCGAACATTTCACAAAATATTTTGTCCTGAAACAGACCTTTCACAAAATCGTAAATACGGTCTTTATCTTAATACGGACCCTTCACAATATTTTTTATTTTAAACAAGGACCTTTCACAACATTCTTCCATTGGTAAACGGCCCCTTCACAAATCATGTGTGGTGTATGTAAAATTACACATGATAAAAGTTGTTCATTGCAGCAAGTCAGCGTAACAAATGTGTGTCTACGGCAGTAAATAACAGAAACTAACAAGCCAAAGTCTTCTCCAAGCCCTTTCTCCAGCAGTCTGTAATCATGCAGTTTTAGTATCATTTGGTAAAACATGCTTATTTATTTTTCATTGGAAAAGGAATGGGGGAGGGGAACTCTAATAATGTAAATATCTATCATTTTTTTTCTTCTAAGTCAAGCACCTGAAGATTTACAGCAGGCATGTTTTGCCAGAAACCCCCAAAACATGCCGGCTCTTTCCGAAGTTAAATAACAGGTATGCCCAACCACTTCAAAATGTCCCTTAATGACGTGCAATTTAGCATACGTTTATAAACACCATCAAGAAAAAGAAAAAAAAACGCCGTTAAATCTAATTTTTTCCACCAATTACTTGGAACATCAGCCCAAGGACAACTAAACTCGAGGGAAAAAAATAACATACAAATAAGGACATATATCCAATTACTCTGTCCAATCTTCTTTTTTTTTAACTGAAGAGTATTGAAAAAGTAATTGCACACTTTATAAAAGGGGTAGAGCCAGAAACTTCATTAGGCCAGGTACTTAAAGAAAAGTATACAGCGAGGCCGTAATAATACCGTATCCTCCCAGTACGTTAATTATACTGATCAAGGGAGCAGTGAAAATGGACCCGAACACATAATAAGTGTCCGTTTACGGTTAGCAGATAACTACTGCATAGGTAATTAGTCCAATATCGAGCAGGGTAGTATTATTCGACTGACGGACTGCTCCAAGTTACGCCTTTTTAATTTCTGTTGCATGTCCGATCGGTTTCTCTAGGTCCCCACTTTCAACTGCTGTTCTTTTTTACATATTTTTTTTTTTTTTTTTTTGATAGCTTTCTAGAATGTCGTCGTTTAATACGGGGAATTAGTCCAGTCATCCCCCCCCCCCCCCTGTCATTCCTTTCCATTCTCATTTAATTCTCTTTCTCATCTATGTATGAAAAAAACCAAGACTTGTGTCTGCACGTTTCTTAGAATACAAACCTTACACTACATCTGTCTATTTCATTCACTAAGAAGGCTGGGGAAAAAAAAAAAAAAAACTGCCCATTGCCTTCATTTAACATCATTCACGATTACGTTAATGAATTTGTTTACCGCAAGCGATGATTTCTGTAAAACATAAAGGATTTCATTCGTGCATCTTATAGAGTTTGCATGTAACCGCCATAGCCTCTCGTACAAACATCAGAAATTAGCTTAACGCATTTTGTTGTAGCCTTAAGGAATGATCAAAGTTTGTCTGTTTGTGTAACATGTATTTCGGATTAGTGTGCTTGGCCTGAAGTCAGCTTATAAATCCACGCCAAACAGAGAATGATCCAAGCACATTTGTTTATTTCAGATGATAATTCAATGTAATCGTTGCCAAAGGCAAGAATAAAACTTGTGAGATAATTTATAATTTCTAATGATTAGAAAGGAAAGCGAATAATAAAAGGATGATGGTGCCGAATAAATATTAGGATGAATGAATAAATTTATTATATTGTAGTTGTGTATTTAAAACATCTGGTTTCGGATTTGTGTGCTTTGTTCCAAGAATTCGATTATAAATCCTCGTCGAATGAAGAGGACAACACGATAGCAGTTTTTAGAAGCAAAGAGCAAGGAAATTTACAGTTTGTAGGACAAATACAAACAACCAGGGGATGCAGGAGTTTGTCCAAACTTTTTAGACAGGGTTCCTGTTTCGGTGAAATTGTGAAAAATTTACTCATAATTTTGTGAATCTGAAATTAGCGTTCAATCAGGTTTTTCTAGCCAGGGTCCTGTTTTTGTGAATGTGTGAAAATGGGGTTCTCTTTTGTGAAAAATATACAATTTTACAAACTTAAATTTATCATTAAAGTTCCATTTTAAGATATTTTATAGAAAGTCCTATAGAAAAACATATATATGCATATACAAACACATTCAGATTTTTATCATAAAATTTATTCACGTATACTGATTTATATAAATAATATATAAAGAGTAGAAGCTTGATTATCCGACGTAATTGGAACCGAACCTGCATCGGATAATCGAAATTTCTGGATAATAGAGATTTTTTTCAATAATTATCTACTAGTTTAATATGA